>ML103327.1:0-63347 GCA_003697995.1 Taxidea taxus jeffersonii
AGTTTTTAATTAAGTATCCTTATGTAATCTTTCTTTTTTTTTTTAAGGTTTTATTTATTTATTTATTTGACAGAGATCACAAGTAGGCAGAGAGACAGGCAGAGAGAGAGAGAGGAGAAAGCAGGCTCCGTGAGGAACAGAGAGCCCGATGCGGGGCTCGATCCCAGGACCCTGAGATCACGACCTGAGCTGAAGGCAGCGGCTTTAACCACTGAGCCACCCAGGAGCCCCTCCTTATGTAATCTTTCAATTACACTTTTCTACAAGTGTTCTATTTATCAGTATCTTGGCACTCAGAATTTAGCAAAATTATATTACAGAGAAAGGGAAACCAAGGAAAATAGTAAAAATATTTCCCTTAATGTCATTATTACATTGTTATTTTTTCATTTGTCACATTCATCATATTCATCATTTTGGACACCTACAATAATTAAACTCCCCCTCTCTTTTTCTTCTTGAGGTTTGTGGTCATTGGTTTTATTTTTTAATTAATTTTTTAAAAGTTTAAATCCAGTGTAGTTAACTGGAATATCTATACCTAATATGATAGGGTTATATTACTTTCAGGTATACAACATAGTGATTCAACAATTCTATACCTTACTCAGTGCTCATCACAATTAGTCCACTCTTTAATCCCCTTCACTTATCTCACCCACATCACCTTCCACCCATGTGCCCTCTGGTAACCATCAGTTTGTTCTCTATAGTTGAGTCTGTTGCTTGGTTTGTCTCTTTTTTGTTTGTTCATTTGTTTCTTAAATTTTACATATGAGTGAAATCATATGATATTTGTCTTTCTCTGACTGACTTATTTCACTTAGTATTATACCCTCTAGCTCCATCCATGTCATTGCAAATGGCAAGATTTCTTTTTCATTCTTTTTATAGTTGAAAGATTTATTCACCAATCAATGAACACTTGGGCTGCTTCTATAATTTGGCTATTGTAAATAATGCTGCAATAAACATAGGAATACATGTATCCTTTAGAATTAGTGTTTTTGTATGTTTTGGGTAAATACCCAGTAGTGTGATTACTCAATCATAGTGTAGTTCTATTTATAACTTTTTGAGGAACCGCCATAGTGTTTTCCACAATGCTTCCACTGGTTTGTATTCCTACAAACAATGTGCAAGTGTCTCTTTTTCACCAAATCCTCACCAGCAGTTGTTTCTTGTGTTTCTGATTTTAGCCATTATGCCAATATGGTGATATCTTGTAGTTTAATTTGCATTTCCCTGATGATGAGTGATGTTGAGCATCTTTTCATGTGTCTATTGGCCTTTTGTTTGTTTTCTTTGGAGAAATGTCTGTTCATTTCTCCTGCCCATTTTAAAATTGGATTATTTGGTTTTGGGGTGTTGAGTTTTATAAGTTATTTATATATTTAGATACTAACCCTTTATTGGATATGTTCTTTACAAATATCTTCTCCTTTCAATAGGTTGTCTTTTAGTTTTGTTGATTGTTTCCTTTGCCATACAGAAGTTTTTATCTTGATGAAGTCTCCATAGTTTAGTTTTGCTTTATTTCCCTTGCCTCAGGAGACACCTCTAGAAAAATGTTGCTATAGCCGCTATAAGAGAAATTACTGCTGTGTTATCCTCTAGGATTTTTATGTTTCAGGTCTCACATTTAGGTCCTTAATCCTTTTCCAGTTTATCTTTTTGTATGTAGGGTAGAAGTGGTCCAATTTCATTATTTTGCATATAGCTGTCCAGTTTTCCTAATGCAACTTGTGTGTGTGGTTTTTTTTTAATATTTTATTTATTTATTTGACAGAGAGAGATCACAAGTAGGCAGAGAGGCAGGCAGAGAGAGAGGGGGAAGCAGGCTTCCCGCCAAGCAGAGAGCCCGATGCGGGGCTCGATCCCAGGACCCTGAGATCATGACCTTGAACCGAAGACAGAGGCTTAGCCCACCGAGCCACCCAGGCAGCCCCCCAATGCCATTTTTTGAAGAGACTTTTTCCCATTGCATATTCTTGCTTCCTTTGTTGAAAATTAATTGGCCATATAATTGTGGGTTTGTTCCTGGCTTTCTATTCTGTTCCATTGATCTATGTGTCTATTTTTATGTCTGTACCATACTCTTTGATTACTGCAGTTTTGTAATATAACTTGAAATCTGGACTTGTAATACCTCCAGGTTTGTTTTTCCTTTTCAAGATTGTTTTGGCTCTTTGGGGTCTTTTGTGGGTCCATACAGATTTCAAGATTATTTGTTCTAGTTCTGTGAAAAATGTTAGTGGTGTTTTGATAAGGATTGCATTAAATGTGTAGATTATTTTGGGTTCTATAGACATTTTAACAATATTACTTCTCCCAATCCATAAGCATGGAATATCTTTCCATTTTGTGTGTGTGTCGTCTTCAATTTTTTTCATCAGTGTTTTATAGTTTTGAGAGTACAGGTCTTTCACCTCCTTAAAAAAACTCTCTATATTTTTCACTTGAAAATATCTCTTAGATTGGAATCAGTAATCTCATGTTAAGACATAATTGTCTTTGAGAGTTCATGTTTTAAGTATTGACCACTTTTTTATTTTTAGTTTCTCGAAATTTTTGAAGACCTTATTGCATTAATCATTGTTATGTCAATAAGATTTTTCTAATTGCAAATGTCTGGATATGTAATCTGAGGGATCTTTATGCTGCTTCTACATGCATTATTCCATCTAGCCATCAACATAACTAGAATTATTTTTAAAAGACAATTCATTTCTTATCATCTAGCTCTGATTCTGCTCTTTGGAGTCATGAAGAATAAAAGATTCCGTTGAAAAATGTGAGTCAGAAAAGTGGCATTTAACTCTCTTTTTCAAGACTCTGTTGGTTCCTAAGGAAACCATATACAAGGTGTTTTGATGAAAATGAAAACTTATTAGCTCATATCAATGTAAAGTCAGAGAATAGGACTGACTCAGGTATAACTTGATCCATGTGCTTGAGGGATATCTTCAGGGCACTGTCTCTTTATTCACCCACTCTACTGCTTTCTGTGAATTGACCTAATTCTCAGGTAGGTGTTTTCCATGTTGCAGGCCTTTAGGAGCCCCTAGTAAAAATTATCTGCATTTCTCACCATCCAAAATTTAAGAAAATCCATGAGCATCTAAAAAAGTATTTACAGAGCAAATCTCAAGATTTTGTGTTGGAAAGAGGCGTCCTATTGCTTGAAAAAAGTATGACAGAGTTTAAGGATTTTTTGAAAGGACATCCAATTTGTGAATAGGAAAGCTGCACTCAAGCCAGAGGTCAACCTTTATACCTCATTTCAGTTAAACATGCACAATCTAGCTCAAAATATTCTGTAAGAGTGATAAAAATTCTCAATCTTTGTTTTTCTTGAATGGTACATGTATGTATCCCCCTGGAAAACTCATTTATACCTAACAATGTAGATGAAAGAAATCTTACCATATTTTTTTTAAAAAAAGATTTGTTTCTTGATGGGGGGGGTGTGGAGGGAAAGGGAGAGAGAGAGAATCCCAAGCAGACTCCCTGCCTAGCGTGGAGTCTGATGTGGGGTTCAATCGCATGATCCTGAGATCCTGACCTGAGCTGAAATCAACAGCTGATGCTTAACTGACTAAGCCACCCAAACACCCCCAAATCTTACCATCTTTAGTTACTTGTGTTTTCTGTACATTTCTAAGGTGACAAACTTTTCTTTATATCGAAGTCTCCTAAGTTAAGTGGATTATTTAATTTATTGCCTATAAGAAACAACTAATACATTTGGATTATGTAAGATGGTGTATCTTGCTTTAGTCATATTTTACAAGGTGTGTTCGTTCTCAGGTAATAGCTGCATAAGTAGGAATTTAAAACTTAGCTATTTAATATAGCTCTAAAATGATTTACCTTCAAACTGTAACTACAAAAGAGCAAAGAGTATTACTTAAGTTTCTGTTAGTTTCAAGTGTTCAAAATACAACTGGGGCAAGATTAAGTAAAATGCAAACTTAATGGATGGCTTCCAGGCTGTCTTATGGATTGGAAATATAAGAAGATATCTCAGCCTCACAAAAAACTGCGATCAGGGGCCTAATGCCCTCAGAACTGTATCCACCTGTCTCTGTCCCTGTCTTTCCCCAATTCAACCTCTTCTGCCTCTCCAATCCAAACCCAAAGTGATTGCCTCTAATTCATAAACATTGTATCTTTATATACAGTGTAGCTTCAGACACTAGAGAGAGGCTTATTATCCTAGAAAGTTTCTTTGGAGAAAGACTCTTATTGGTTCATCTTGGATCAGGGATTCATCCTGGTAACCAGAAGTTGAAATTTAAAAAGAACTTTGTCCCAGCTTTTGCCAAATGTTTATGCCACTTAGGTCAGGTGCCCAGTTTTTGTCAGCCAATATTGCATCATGCTAAAATATTTTTTCCATAGTTACTATGTGTATGGAGGAGGAACTCTCTCTCAGAAAGGGGTTTCTCCAATATTCAACACACTAAGTAATGTATTTTCTCATAGCTAGTGGTAGCTTTAGGATATTAGTTCAAGCCCCAGTGAAAATTTAACATACGTATCCTAGCTGTAACTGGATTTTAGATGTCAACATTATTGCTGATAATATTATATGCAAGGTGGACTTGTTCTTTTCAATGCCCCTTGCATACCTTTTAATTATCAACTCTTACTAATTTTATTTCTATTCGTCCCACAACAACTCTTGAATATATTTGGCATTAAAATAAATATATTTTTTAACTTAACTAAAGGAATGACAATGATTGTAGAATTAAACAGGCATGAATTTATCACAAAAAGATGCATGCTTTGGAAATTGATTGTGTTATATATTTGTTTTGTAAAGGACGTGCTTGGGTTGGAAAGGGTTCTAATAAGACTCCTACACGTATCTTCTACTTTATATTTCTCAGAGGACTTTGTTACTATTCTTTGAGATCTCTGAAATTTCCATAATAAAAACTGTAACTAATCTTTATAATTATAAAGGAATAGTTGATTTTCGAAGCCAGCTGAATAGTTTATTAGGTAAAACTTTCCCAGACTATCCAGTGCACCAAAGAGACTAGGACGCCATTTTGGTACAATTAGGTTTTCCAAAAATAAAGGCTTACATTTTAGAAAAAAAAAAACATATAATTCAGTTTCTCACGCATTGTTCCATAAGAGCACAAATACATCTGAGTAGATTATTAAACAGAAAATCATTTCAATAGGTGGTTCAGACAGAATTGGTAAGACACTCTGAATTCAGGCCAGTCATAAAAATTTACTAAAGTTTGCCATCTAGAGGCCTTCAAAGGTATATTTTGGAAAGTATTTTCATATGCTCTTTTTGTAATCTGAAGTCCTGATATTTAAATGTTTCATGTCTTAATACAATAAAAATTAAGGTAAAGGGAGAGCATTTACTTTATTATTGAATCTACACAGGACATTTTAAATTTTGAACTTTAAATCTTAAATAAAGGTTCATTTGTTTCTATTTTTTACCTATACAACCATTTTGGTGGTTACATTACAAGAAACCTTTTAGACGAGACCAATTACAAATTTCTTCACCTTATATTGAAAAGAGGAAATAATGCATTACAGATTGGTAAGTGTGCCATGGGGGCATATACTGATTAACATTTTCTTGACTATCAAGGTGGACTGTCTTAGGGTTATTTGCATTCCCAGCCAGTACGGCTGCCTGATGGATGGAAAGAGAAAGTTGTTCATGTTAAATAACTGCAGGGGTAAGGAAAGCAAAATTCTCTGGTAATAAAAGACAAAGGCATCATCTGAAACTCAGTTTCAAAGCCTAGAACTATATCTTTATGTGTGTGTGTGCACACGCATGTGTGTAAACAATGTGGATCTGTGAATCTCTGGCACTTTAAGAAGTAATTGTAATGCATAGATCCTTGTTGCAACAGATTACACAGTGGAGGCATTTATCAAGATTGCAATTGTGTTTTCATGAATGTGTTACAGTTGTCAGCTTATCAGTGCTAAAACAGAGGATAATGAGCTTTAAAATGTAGGTTATGGGGCCACAGTAGAACCTACTTCTAATGAAAACTTTCCAATCAACTGAGTTGAAGGTTGGGAACTTTTAATTCTCACTACATCACATGGTGCTGGCTCTCGCCACAAGAGCGACAGGACGTTGTGGTTGCTGCCAACATTGATGCTTTCTCTTGTCAGGAGGAGGTGATGAGCATTCCACGTGATCTAGACAAACATGCTCAATGTTTAGCAGCCGTGGAAAACACTCAGAGGGGCTTCTTTAAAATTTTAGAAATCATTTCAATACCATACCAATATTGGATTATTTCATTTCTCTCCCTCCCCCCACTCTCCACCCCCAATTCGAAGACACCCTCCAGGTAAGATGGGCCTTAAAATTAAAAATCAACATATGGGGACAGGGCTCACCTCACTGAATGCACACATTTACATCTGATTTCAGGACATTGAGATGCATCCCGGTGTCAGACATCCTATGGGGGGTGGCAGGGAGGTGTTTCCTAGGAATGAGAAATTGCCGTGATAAAAATTATTTTATGGAGTGGAGGTAATATGCACCTCTGTAATTAAGTGTCTCGTGTTATGGTGTAATTACCCCATGTCCTCACACCGACCTCCAGGAAAAGAGTGTCTAAATATTACATTATAATTTTAACATTTGTCTTTTTAAGTAATAAAGTTCCCGTGAAATGCAGTGCATTGTGTTGATAAAATATCCAAGGCAATTTACCAACAAAAGGGTATGTCAGCAGCAGTGAGATCCCTCCACTTCATTCCAGAGACCTCTTATATCTTGAAATCGACTTAAGAACAATAATAAGGTTGAACAGATAGCTCAATCTCTGTGCTCATCAGTGTTTGGGGACCACATGAACCATGGCTTCCTGCGGCAGATTGTTCATTATGCACCATTCGCAGCCCACTAATGATAGCAAACATTTTATGTTAACAGTATCAAGATCTGATGATGAGGAAAACTGGTTTTCCAACTGAACCCAAAGCGACTTCTCTTACTACAGTCCAAGCATGCAGTTTCTCAGAGTAGGAGTTTCTATTTACTGGTAAGTTGGTAAGCATAATGGTAAGCATAAGGAAGATCCTGACCACAGGACGCCATCTTACCACTGCGACTATTAAGAGTGTGTGTATGTGTGTGAGCGTGTGTGTTTCTTAGTCAGGATGCTGTGCTGCTTTGTCTTCAAAAGTAGTGTTGTGTATATTTCAATGAGCTTATTATATATTCAAATTCTTGCCTTATCAAGGAAAGATAATTCATTTTCTTTTGAAAAAGGAATCCACTAATAAAAGTCTCATGCATTTAGGTCCTCATGAGTCCTACGAATTTAACTCCTCTAAAGATTTGCTCAGCCTGGCATAATGGTTAATCTTACCGCTCTGGAATTAGATGACTTAAATTCGTATCTCAGCTTCTGCCAAGCTGTGTAACTTTGGGTAACTTACTTAAAACCTTTCTGCCATACAGTTATCTGATTCAAATAGGGATAATAATAGTACCTTCCCTTTAGGATTATTGTGAGAAACGAATGACTGAAACATATTAAGAGGTCAATAAATCTTCACTATTAGAATGATATTTAATCACTAGTCGATAGCCTGGAAACCTACCAGTCTAGTTTATTTCTCTGTGTCAACAAAATCTCGATTCCTCTTTCTGACAAGAGACTCTTAGGTAAAAATCAACACCTGGATTTTACAAGAAGGTTTTGAGGTTATTAAGTGTAAGAGGCAAGCTGAGTTTCAATTTGACAGTATTCCACAGTAATTTTAAAAATGCATGTTTTTTTCTAAAGAACTAAATATACACTCTTGAATAAGGAGCATAAAACTGAAAAATAATGAAAGTCAGTGCGGTGTTAGAACTATGGGTGTTAGTACCATACCTGAGTTACAATTACTGGTCTGCAATTTGGACAACATCTCTAGGTCTTACACGCCTCATCTGTAACTTAGGGTAATGTCATTTCCTTAAATAGGGTTTTTTGAGGCTTAATTGAGATAATATAATTAAAATAAATAAGAGCTAATGAGTAGAGGTTTTTCTTTGTAATAGGGAGAAAAGTCACCATGGCAGGAGTTGGCTAGATGTAGGCATATTACTCCAACTTTCCCTTAACAATTCTGATCCTATTTTTCTCTATGTCTATACAAATTATTCCCTGTTACCCTACTTAGTTACCTCTTTCTTTCACTGAATTTTCCTCTTATTCCATATGTATGTTTCCTCTTTTCCCTTTTTGTCCTGCTTATTTGCCACTAAGCCTAAAGTAGCATTTTGAGGAAAGCATTTTTCTAAGTTTGCTGAAAAGAGATTCATGTTTAAAATTACTCATGAAGTAGAATGTAAGAATGGCTAGCACACATTGTTTTGAATAGGGGGAAATATGTATAAGCATATAATTGTCTACCATCAACTGACATGATATTCTTTAGGCCATGGGACGACAATATTTTTGTAAAGGACCAGACAGTAAATATATTAGACTTTGTAGGCCATATGGTCTCTCTTGAATTTATTCAACTCTGCTGTTGTTGTGTGAAATCAGCCGTAGACAATACATAAACAAATGAGCATGGCTATGTTCCAATAAAACTTTATTTATGGACACGGAAATTTGAATTTTACATAGTTTCACATATGATAAAATATCGTGTTCCTTTTGATTTTTTTTCCAACTGTTTCAAAGTGTAAAAACCAGCCATTTGTGACAACATGGACGGAGCTAGAGAGTATTACGCTAAGCAAAATAAGCCAGCCGGAGAAAGACAAATACCATATGATTTCACTCATATGTGGAATCGAAGAAACAAAACAAACAAGGGTTGGGGAAAGAGAGGCAACAAAGAAACAGACTCTTAACTCTAGAGAACAAAATGGTGGTTACCGGCCAGGGATGTGGGGGAGGATGGGTGATGGAGATGATGGAGGGGACTTGTCAGGATGAGAACCCGGTGTTGTATGGAAATGCTGAGTCACTCTATCGTACACCTGAAACTCGTGTTACACTGTATGTTAATTAACTGGAACTTAAAAGTAAAAACTTAAAAAAAATGTAAAAATCATACTTAAACCACAGGCCATATTAAAACAAGCAACAGGCCAGATGTGATATATGGGCCATAGTTGGCAGACCACTGCTTTCAGCTATGGGCTTTATGCGGATGTTAAGAAATGATATATTGAAAACCCATGCTAATTAAAAATAGATTAGAAGAGACTATAATATCAGATTGGGTGGGAAGAGATTATGGAAGACTTTGAATAACAAGAAAAGTCATTTAGATAAATGATGTTGTCAATAGATGGCTTTATTTATTTTTAAGCAGAATTAAGTGAAAAAAACAACTTTTGAGGGAGATTCATCTGGAAATGCTGTGCAGTGTGGACAGTGAAAGGAAACGAGCTGGAGTGAAATCCCAAAACACTTTTGCATCAGCTAATCCAGGTGTCAACTAAAGAGGGCTTTGGCTTGGCCAGTGGCTTTGAGAATCATGAAGGAGTTAGAAAAGGAAGAATCAACAGAACTTGATAAACAATTGGATTTAAAAGTAAATGGAGGTGATAGCAAAACAAAATCGTAACTTTATTAAAGTCAGCAACTGGGACAAAACAACAAAGTAAAAATGAAGGGTGCCTGGGTGGCTCAGTCAGTTAAGCGGCTGCCTTTGGCTCAGGTCATGATCCCAGGGTCCTGGGATTGAGCCCCACATTGGGCTCCCTGTTCAGTGGAGAGCCTGCTTCTCCCTTTCCCTCTCTACTGCTCTGCCTACTTACACTCTCTATCTCTTTGTCAAATAATAAATAAAATCTTAAAAAAAAAAAGAAAGGTAAAAATGGGAAAGAGAAGTCATAATTTGAATTACATATCTTTTTAAAATTTTTTTAATTTTTAAAAAAGATTTTATTTATTTATTTGACAGAGAGATCACAAGTAGGCAGAGAGGCAGGCAGAGAGAGAGAGAGAGGAGGGAGCAGGCTCCCTGCTGAGCAGAGAGCCTAATATGGAGCTCGATCCCAGGACCCTGGGATCATGACCTGAGCTGAAGGCACAGGCTTTAACCCACTGAGCCACCCAGGCACTCCAAATTATACCAAATGACTATGTACACTAGGGCCTCTCTCGTTTCTAAAGAGAGTTCACAAAAGAAAATCCTCTGAAGATTTTTCTTCATCTTTTTTTGCAGTTTAAACTGTTATTTTAGTTTTTGTGTTGTAATTAACTAAGTCAGTAAGTTAGCTAAATAAGTGGAGATTAAATAAGACTAAATAAGATCATTACTGGTCTTACCTACGTGTGAGTTAAAAGTTTCACATAAAAATGCCATAGGCAACAACAGAAGTCGTGATGGTTTAATAAAGCAAAGAGTATATAAACACATTTGTTTTTCTTTGCTCTATTAGTATGTAATGGAAGAAAAATGGCATTGTTCAGATCCCATTTTCCAGACATTTTTACAACAGAAACTTCAAGGATGTGCATTCCAAGTCAAAACATTTACCAGTACTCTGAATCACTGAGAATTAAATAACTCAACATTTTCAATAGAAAACTCAATTTTCAAGCTATCATATCTCATTTCTTGCCAGAGACATGCTACTCTACTCATGGCCCCGCCATGTGAACTTTTTCTCCATCGACTGAGAGAAGTGGTTTTCCTCTAAGAAGTAAGCACACAATAGGACCTCAGGGCCATGGAGTTCTAACTTCTTATTTTTCCCAATAAAAACTGCTTTTATAAAATAAAGTATTCCCCTAAGCACAGACTGAGTTTAAATAACACATTTGGTTATTTCCTAGAAGTTGGATGGTATTATGTGACAAGTTAAATGTATTCATTTCCATAAAGTAGTTGGCAAATGGGCATGTATGAAGTAGTTTTGGTCCTTGTGAGTTGCCTTCCTGTAATTTGAAGGATCACTTCCCATTTCTTTTTTCACATTGAGAAGCAAAACCATCTTTCTCTGTTTTAAAAGAACAAAGTGATATCCATCTATAAAAGCAGTTAGTACGTAACATCTTTATGTCATATCATGTATCTTTGGGACTGTCTGTGGCTAGCATAGCAAAAAGCCTTCCATCAGAAGAAAGTGGTAATAGATATTAAGTAGGTCAATTAACTCAAAAGGTGGTTTACAGTGAGGAATCATGAGATAATTTCTATATCCTTACATTACAGCTTTTCTATGAAGTTAAAACCTATAAATACATGTTCATTAACTTTTCTAAAATATAAGACCAAAGTTGTTTTTTGATTTTTAATTTTTTTTAAGGATGGGTCCAGGGATTCGAGCTCATTGTATTTTGTCATATATTTTACGCATAATGTATCTTATATGAAAGCCAGTTTTATTTTTAAGTGGAGCATGAACTTAAAGACCACTGTGAAGTAATCTAACGTAAGTAAGAAAAGAGTTTAAGATGTTTAAATTTTGGAGGGGCCCTGGGTGGCTCAGTGGGTTAAAGCCTCTGTCTTGGGCTCAGGTCATGATCCTAGGGTCCTGGAATCGAGCCCCACATCAAGCTCTCTGCCTAGCAGGAAGCCTGCTTCCTCCTCTCTCTCTGCCTGCCTCTCTGCCTACTTGTGATTTCTCTCTGTCAAATAAATAAATAAATAAAATCTTAAAAAAAATTAAATTAAATTAAAAAATAAGATGTTTAAATTTTTTTCCTTCAGTTGTTTACAACTGTATCTACTGAAGCTAATTCAGCCCTATTGGTGACTTATTGAGTCTTAAAACATTCAACCTAGTTCTTCCAGAGACAATATCAAAGAAACAGTTTTATAATCATATTTGATCAGTTTAAGCAGTGCTTAACTGAATTACATAATTATAATCATAAACATAACTTATAGAAACATGTTTGGGAAAAAAATCCAAATTACCCTCTTGGAGAAAATAAAAACATAAAAACCCTCAACTAGTGGAGAAAAAAAAAATAGAGTACATAAAGTACATAAGAGATCCTATTTTTGAGCATTCAGCATGCTATGGCCATGAGATATATCATCATAGAACTAATTAAGAATGTTGGTTAATATGGAATATTTAAGTGGTAGTTGTATGACATATATATTGGATTTTAAAAGGTGTTCTCTTAATGTTCTTTAACAGTTTTTGAAAAATCTAGAAAGTACTACTAGGTTTTCAGCTCTTGAGAGTAAAAGATGAATCTTATTCATTACTATATGACCATTGCCTGACATATAATAAACATTCAATTATTATTTGAATGGATAAATCAGTGGATGGTTGAATAAATATCTACACCAAAGGGGAAAAGGATAATATGCTGACTTCTACATGGTTTCACAGGACATAAATCTAGATTAAGAAGTTAATTTCACCATGGAAATGTACTCATCTTTATATTACTATGGGGAATGTTTCCTTTCCTCATTAGATAACAATATAGAAAGTCCGTCCTCAGTGTGATTTTATTGTCTTAAACTAGCTCAACTAACCAGATCCTACAATTTGTAATTTGACTTCCACTCTCAACAGAATTGAAATAATTTAAAGGTTAAGAGTGATAATCTAAACATCTAATTACATACTTACAGCAAACTAGATCAAGCAGATTGGGTAGCTGGTCACATATTTTCATTTCTTCACTTTTTATACTCCTACCCTCTCAAGCTATACACAATTTCCAAAATGCAAAACATTCAGGCTACATGCAGGCTAAATTACCTGCGGGTAGTCTGATTCTCCTCCTACTGTATTTTATAAGTCCATCTACCTTTCTTCATAAAAATAGTAACCACTGATTCCAAAATAGCATGCAGGCTTCTTATTCCTGCATCAAGAATGATTTCCCACTCTAGTTTAATTGTGATAGTTGGTGTAAATTTTCTAACTTTCAAAAATGTTAATAATGATAGGTTTCTAAAAAATTTCATATTATAAAGTCATAAGAAAGTACAAAATCTTCATCTAATGCACTATTAAAATGGTGTCACTACGTGCAAATCACAGTAATATATTGAAATTGCTTTGAATAAATACTTTCTTTTCAGTCCTCATAAAGCTATTGATATATCATATTACTTTTTATAGACTCTGTTCTGTGATATGATGTTCCTAGGTCTAAGTGTACCCAGCATGGGGAAAAAAAACTTTCCTTCTGATAAAATGACTTTCATTCTGCCCCAAATATTTTCTGATGGTATCCAGTGAGCACAGAAGTCAAAAATCTAATAACTCTCAGTTCTTCTTGATATCTCTCCTTTCTTTTTGACTGTTTTGTTCTCTAACAATAAATAAACTCGCTTAGTTATTCTTCTATTTTTTTTCAATCTTTTGTATTCTCATTTTATCCCTTAAATAGTGGTTCCTCAGGTTTTTACTTTTTTTTTTATTTAAGATTTTATTTATTTATTTGACAGATAGAGATCACAAGTAGGCAGAGAAGCAGAGAGAGAAGAGGAAGCAGGCTCCCTGCTGAGCAGAGAGCCTGATGCAGGGCTTGATCCCAGGACCCTGAGACCATGACCCAAGCCAAAGGCAGAGGCTTTAACCCTTTAACCCACTGAGCCACCCAGGTGCCCTGTTTTGTTTTTTATTAGAGCATTCCTCTTTTTTTTTAATTTTAACACAGTTAACATTATGTGGACAACTCACAAATGGCTTTCTAAAGTCCTGGCTTCTTTTGTAATTTTAGTCCTATAAATGCAAACATTGGCCAGAAACCTCACTTGGCTATTCAGTAGTTATCAAAACTAGAATCACCATAACCACCTTCTCAAATTGAGATTACCTTGTTATGCAAGGGCTCCAGGTTTCTGTGCTTTCAACACCCATCATTGAAACTTAAATTCTAGACGTCAACTTGGCTTCTAAATGGGTTCCGATACCAGTTTCAATGTGGGGAGGTTGAGGGCTTCCCACACAGCACCAAATATTCTCCAGATTCCAGCTAGATGTCCTCCAATTCAACTCAATCCTGACTCTATCCACCCAGAGCTGGTAGATCCCACAGATTGAGGGTTCAGTCCTACAAGACTACCCTGCACCCCCCACTTCAGATGCCAGTCACAAGGCCAAGTTCTTATCTCTGCTTCTGATGCACTGACCACAGATTGGAAGTTCCCATAAACTCTTCCTCTGGTTTCATTAGTATCACATAAGGTCCTGAAGAACTAAACCCTGCCAACTCATTGTTCCTGATTTGGAGAACTCTTAACTTGAGCAAGGTGAAAGATGTTATGGGAAAAAGACAATTAAGAAGATAAGGGAGGGGAAATGGTGGTTATTTTAAAATCTGTATTAGATTTTGAAGAAAGAATGGGATTTTGGCTGACAAAGAAAAGACAGAAAGAACACATCAGATCTTACATTTTCATTCTCTGAATATTTGTTTGTGCTGTTCTTTCTGCCCATACTTCCCTTTCCTTAATCTCTACCTATCAAAATCTTACTGAACTTCAGGATCTGTGACAGATCATCTTATTCAATATTTTTCATCTAATTGCAATTGTGTGTGCCAATCTTATTAACTTTAGTATCTTCTGCTAACACTAGCACTGTGTTTGGCACATGGTAGGTGTTCAAAATGTATTTGCTAAAGTAATAACTAACAGCATAAGAAAATGAGCTATTCAGGAAAACAAAAATACACTGTATACACTGCGTTTCAAATCGCCCAGGCTTTTTCTGCTGTATTCACATATGAAATTAGGAATTGACATCAGAATCCTAATTATGAAGAGCAGTGTAAAAACTCTGGTGCCTTGTAGTCAGAAATAATCAGACTTTCCATATCTGGGATGTCCAAATCAAATGTTATGACCTATTATTCAAGTATCTGGGTATTTATGAAGGAGCTGAAGTTTAATCACAAATGGAAATCCAGTTATAGTGAATAATAGTTTTTTGGATCTTCAGTTTCTCGTGATCTTCTACTCTACTTTTTTCAAACTGTATCTAACCCTTGCGCCATCGTTTGAATTAAGGAAAGGTTGATTTTTACTAACTTATTCACCAAAATACTTCGTGCTTGTAGATGTAAAAATATAATGACATTAACTATTTATTGAATGCTAGCAATATGCTCCTTACCCTACATCTGTTACTTCACTTAATCTTTATAGCCGCCCAGTGAATTATTCATATCCCATTTTATGGATAGAACTAAGAATGGGAGTGATAAAGTAATTGCCTGTTTATAGTCCTAGGAGGTAGAGGCACTCTATTTGGGAGCTAGGTCTAACATTAAAAAGCAGCTCTTACTATACCTTGCCCTTAACCATGTAATAAATACAATAGACATTTAAGGGGACATGAATGTTGAATGGGTTGTTGCTCAAGTACACAATCATCAGCTGAAAAAAGTGTATTTGCTTTATTCATTGTATACCATGGGCATAAAATCATGATTTATTTTAAAAGTTATCTTTAGGTGGGGTCATTCTCCCAACTCCAACTTTAGTCTTTGAAATAATCAAATTGAATATGATGAATTGTATAGGTCCTTCAAGCTCTAATATCAGTAAGTCTTCACTGTGAATAGTTAAATGGGCTGTGCTTAGCTGCAGGTTGAACAAATGTTTTCTTTGAGAGGTTAACCACGCTAGCTGGATATTGAAGAGAACAGGACACTTGCCAATTATACCTCAATACGGCTGAAAAATAAAATGAACGCTCTTCCATTCTATATAATATCCTATCAATCGTGGCTTTAATTGCTGTGACACCGATAAAACGACCAGGGAAAACTTGAGCATGAAAAAGCCAGTCATTGTTTTGGGCTGAATTATGGAAATAACAAAGTTGGAATTCTTTTCATTCTCTTCTTCTCACTGAATTAATTTATGGTTTTCATTTCATATCAACACATTCACTGAAGAGCTACTCAAACTTGGCAATCACCCCTCCCCCGACACTCCTTCCTACAATGGCTTGAAAGATACATTTTTTTTAAACTTCCTTTTTTCCTCTTCCTTTTGTCTTCCTGGGGTGTTATATATCTAAGTGACAGGAGTCTTACAAAAATTTAGGAAGATAAACACTCTGTGTCTATTAGGTACAACAGAAGGATTCATACATCATTTACGAATTTCCCCCCTCACCTGTCTGATTCAGGGGAGGACAATAACCCTGTATGGGCTCAGTACCTTACAGCTGATCGCTGTCAAGGACATCATTATGGGTGATCTTGTCTTGTCATTGGCTTATCGATGTCACAGAGGATGGTGGTCTCAAACTGGGATCTCTGCAGCAGGGCTGAGAACCATTACAGGTTATTACCCACTTGCAAGGTGATGAATGCTGTGTTAAGATTCAAAATGGCTTCGGGAGATAATTTTCAAGGAAATACACATTTTATCATTTTTCTACAAAACTTCCACTTTAAAAAAAGTAGACGGCTTATCATTACTTTACAAATAAGTTTTGATACTTTAAGATGTATTTAATGGTCAATTCTCAAAATCCTAGTCAACCTGGAAATTAGAAATCTGGAAAACATGTCCATAACACTCATAGTGAAAAGTCCAGGACACCAACTGCCCCTGATTTCCCAGGAAACCAGATTGGCTCTCTTTTATTTTTTTTGCTTCTCAATGAATTGCTTGAGCTGGGGCTAAATTCCGTGCTTGATAATTACCTAGGCATAACTTATATTACACAAGGGTTGTGAGTCATGGCAGGCTTCTCAGGGAATTTAACGATGAACTTGTGCTTTATGGACCGGATGCCAGTTTTGTAGCTTCCCCCACATTTAGCATAACTGTGAGCTGCCACAGCCGACACACAGTCTCTCTGAACGGCATTGATTATGGGGCTGGAGAAGGACCGCAGGGAAATGGCCCCATCCAACTATGGGCTAGCCCATAGAGGTCTGACTAATCCTACTCTGTGTACTGCCTCCTCCCAAACCTCCTCGCAAATGCTGCCTTCCAATCATTATTATTTTTACTTAGGGAAGAGTGAAGTAAATTAATATCTTAAGTATGTGAATGGGAGCCAGGCCGCAGAGGCCTTCGCCTGCCTTTGTCTTGGCTGTGTTGGATGTAGGGATATGTTTTGTGGGCCTGTCCTATCCAGAGGAGACCCCTGAGATTCAGAGATTATTCTGAACTTGCTTGATAAAGGAATTATCCCCAACCTCTTGCCCTCCCCCCACCAAGCATCTCTTAGTAACTAACAATCACCTTTCCATGACAGCTTTTCCTCCTCAAAGACATTCTTTATTAAAACCCTGCTTTATGCAACCTTTGCATGGCTCTGCATATGAAATACTAAAACATCATCAGTTTTAATGAAATAGTCAAACTACTACTTGAAGAATTTATATTTATGGCCAGCAGACTAGCTACCCTCCAACATGAGCTAGGTGATGCATTTCTAGGAACTTCAAATTAATCCTTTTCATTACAGAAGTAGGTACCCATGAAAATGAATAGAAATAGCTGATCTCATTAAAGGCTGAATTGAAACCAATTCTTATGGTGGCAGTAGCTACAACCTGTGATAATTTCCCTAGCTGCTGTATGAGTTAAGTCCTGTAATTACTTTTAAAAATTCTAAATAGCATAATTTTCGGTTATATTGTATTTTTTATGTTTATATTTGTATGTATGTTGGAGAACAGGGTTTAGAGATGTATTTAAATAAGCTTGAATTTTAATTGGGTTGGCTTGGTTTTTATATTCATAGGGCTTTATACATGTCTTTCTACAGACACAACTTTTTCCCTCTAATTCTTTTTGATTCTCATTCTCATTTTGTGAGACTGATCCTTAGATTATGACTCTCGTTATAAATGCATACTATGCTAGAGGGCTATTTTTATGCTCACAGACTCAAATCATTCTGGGATTTTAATTTCTCTTCTATAGTTTGAAACAATTTTTTTTTAATTTAAAAAGATGAAGACATTTGTCCTTGCCCCAGGGCCCTGATTTAAGGTTTAGAGAGAAGGTTAAAAATCAGACCTTTGATATAAATCAAGTGCATACATTTCAGAATAAAGGTCTGGTGCCATCTGCACAAGGCATTGATTCCTCTAGCCAGAGGGCTGAAGAGTCTGTTTACAAAAGAATATACAATTTAGACAGAACAAGGGCCCTTCTATCAAATAGAAGAGAAGAGTCATGTTCATTTGTCATTACAAGCACACCATTTCCTTTTTGGTGGGTTAATGCCCTTCCTTAAAAGGAGATTAGTCCTTTAAAGTAAAGAAATTGGAGCTGGCAGCTAGCATCCAGAAGTAGATACAAATTCGAAATTCTTTAAAAGCCCGAGTTCCGTCGGACCCATTCAGAATCTCTTAAAAACCTCACCAGAGAACGCTGGTAGTATCCACATTCACCCGCCAGGATTATTTCAAAATCACGACCACATGACTTTTCACAGTTAGAATTTGTATGCAAATAGACATCAGTTCTCAATGGACACTCTGGAAACTCTTTGGTTAATGCAGCAAGAAAGTAAGCACAGAGACCATGAGGGAAAGATATTAATCTTAAGATTTGACAGGAAGGGTCATACCTTGATTTTAGCTAACGTCTGTCCTCTACAAGTAGATGACCCCAGTTTCTTTAATAACTTACCCTCAAAATTAGATGCAATGGGTAATTATCTTGGTGGGGAATTTAAATTCAGCCTTTGATTCTTTTCACAGATGAATCCCATACTATGAACACAAGGATAATAATAGGCCAAGGAGCATTTAAATATTTATGCAGATTCTACTTCAATTTATATTTAGAAACTTTGCAACCCTGGTCGAAAGAATATTTCTCTTCTCACTGCATGCTATAATTTCCAGGACTTTAAAAGTAAATATTTTAGTACAGAGAAGCAGTGGAGAAGCTCAGTGACCCTGTAGCTTTGAATAAAGACAATTCTATTAAACTTTCATTTATAAGTCACAATCAGGGAATTGGATGAGAATAACAATATGCACCATAAATAAATTGAAAATTGTTCCATGTATTATAATGCAATAAAAATATACACAACATTGATATCATATTAGAGATATTTTAATATTTCCTTAATGGCTTCAAAGCCACTTAGGAAACCTGCATCAATTTAGGATCTTCATTAATGACATTGCAATCTTGGGGGAAAAATTAGTTTTTAAGTTATCTAGCTGTTTGAATTTAGGACAAAAGCCTGATGGTTAGGGTAATTTGTTTTATATAAACCAAGGTTTATATAAGATTTTTATATATTAGATGTTTTCTCTAGAAAGTTATTATGAGGTATATTATTTCAGTAATGATAATAGTACCCTTGTTTTTATAATAGTTGTGATAGAAAAACAAAGAGTAGAAAGTCTAGAGAGGCATATTATTATAGAGGGAAAAGCAATGAGAGGAAGGGAAGAAGTCTGAAAGGGTATGCTGTAATACGAAAAATAAATAAATAAACTGCCCTGTTGTACTTTGTGCAACACACACACAAATTAGCTGTGTGTTTTGGAAAATGGCAGTTCTGAACATCATAGCTTCTTCATTCATAAACGTAAACATAGTTTATACTGCATTTGGTCCCTGTGGACATTAAAGGAGATTATATATGTGATGAACGTGGAATATAATGTTTATTGTGTGTGTCTGTTTTCCCTGTCCTCTTAGGAAACAGAAAGATCAGGCTGCAACAGTTATTCCCGTCCTAGGCCATTTTAGATCTCAGAAGAGAGATTTTTCCATTTCCCAGTTTTTGGATTTTTCTTCCAGGCAGATATGCCAATAGATCCAGCAGAACTTTGTGGGTATGCGAGCTCATTTATTATGGGCATTCATATGATGAGTGTCAGTAGGCAAAGCAAGTGGTATGCAGTGCCCTGGAGCTCAGTTGAACTTGCGATGTAATTTAGCCTTCTTGTACTTAACTCTAATTCCTTTCCTCATGATCTTTCAGTTTGTCTGCAACATAAGTGCCTACTAAAGCTGATTCAACATCTAACCCCCAAAGGAGATCTAAATGTCCTTATGAGATTCAGCCTGTACTATACACTTCATTTCCAAGCACCATTCTAAGAGCGTTCCCACAAGGGTGAATGCCACTGCCATTTAAGTGGGGCTGGATTCTACATTGGGCAGGTTTTACTGAAAACAGTACCAATGTGCTTCATCTTCCACATTGTTTACAGTTCTCTTCATTTGTGATTGTAAGTAGTCAATAAACCCAATAAACCGGTAGTAAACTGTAGTTGTGTAGATAACGTAGCCACAATTCAAGCATCCAGTCTTTAGTCTTGTGTTGGTTAAAAGAAAAAAAAAACAAAAAACACTAGCTACAAAAAAATGTCAAAGTAAATTAATTGCATATCTCAAACTCCACAAGAAGATACAAGGTTCAAGTGATATGACTCTCTTATCTATCTTCAGCAAAACCAGTATCAAACTCCAACATCTGAATCACCTAAAAAAAAATGCCTTCCCCAATCTTCCACCCTCTAGTGCAATTTCTTCCAGTTTTCCCATAATATTGCATCACAATAATACAAAGATATGTTTGGAATTGCAGAATGTTCCTCATTGTTTGAGAAAAAGGAAGAAATTTGTAGGCAGAGTAAGAAACATCTTTAGTGAGAAGGGGATAGGGAAAGGCTGAAACCATTGGCATTTTTATTTTGGTTTTCAGATCTACAAGCTTCAGCTACCACAGGGCAGAGAACAGAGTAGAAGAACCAAAGAGGTCCGTTGGACAAGGAGTATTGTCAATGGAGTAGGGAAGCAACTTAGTAACATGAGAATCAAAGAGAAAAAAATGTTTCTGCTTTATTGAAGTTTGGTGACTTAAGCTCTGATAGAAAAAAATTTAGAGATTATAAGGAGTACATCAGACCACATAGATGGACACAGAGGGTATTATACTGAACGAAGTAAGTCAGACTGAGAAAGGCAAATAACAGGATCTCACTCATAAGTGGAATCTAAAATTATTGAGAACAAAAAGCCACAAATCAACAAACAAAAAGCAGAATCAGACCTATAAAAACAGAGAACAAACCAATGGTTGCCAGAGAGGAGGGGGTTATACAAAATGGGTGAAGGGGGGTGGGAGATACAGGCTTCCAATTACAGAATGAATAAGTCACAAGAATAAAAGGCACAGCATAGGCAATATAGCCAATGATATGGTAACAGCGATGTTTTGGGACCAGTGGTAGCCATACTTATGGTGAACATAGCATAATGCATTAACTTGTTGAATCACGATGTTGTACCCTTGAAACTACGGTAACATTGTATGTCAACCAGGCTGAAATAAAAACAAACAAGTAGTACATTCTTACATACACATATACAAATTAAGAAGACATGAATCTGAGTTTTGTATTCTGGCTGAGTACAGTTTACTCAACACATGGGTTGTTTAGAGGTACTAATTTTCTCTTTCTTTTTCAACACTGATCAATTAAATCAATGAAATATTATAAATATAATAAGTTTTTATTGCCCACTGTCTTAGTAAATACAAAATAACTGATGTCTGATGGTAATTTATAGATTATGAGTAAGTAGGTTTCTCCAATAACTAAATTCTGAAATGGCATAGGATCAAGGGAAATGTTTTCTGTAGTCCATTATCTGTGTTACCTGTCTTCATTATTCTCTAGAAATGCTTCAGTCCTGATAGGAGGGGTTGGCCAGATAACTTTATACTGCCTTCATTCTTTCATGCTAAGATTCTATAATCCAAATATAAAAATGAATGAATTTAAAGTGAGTATTTTAAAAGGGCATAAGCTTCACTTTAAACTAATTATCCCATAAATCGTATTTTGTTATTTTGTTGGGTTCCTTGGTCTCTTAATTTTCTATTTAGTGTTTAGAATCTCAGGGCTGGTTTTCTCCTTGCATTTATTTAGAGCTTTTATTTTGTGTATGCCAACATTTATTTCTGTATTCAGTACTAAACAGGTTCTTTTCAGTGAGTACATCTACTCCCCTTCCACTGCTCCCTCCCAACTTCCTTCAGATCCATCAATGCTAATGGTCTCTGAATTTATAGCTTTTTATAAAGGTAAATCTGCCAAACAAGAAAAAACACATTGCTCAATTCATTCAAAGTGATTTCAGAGGCTGTCAAGTTAAAGATTTAGGTGACATAAACAAACAAAGAAATAGTAACAGATCAAGAAGTCATAATTGAAACTTAGGGATGAATATATTGATCTGATTTAAAAATGAGTTAATTATTTTAAAATGAATCCTTTCTGTATACACCCCATAAAGCAATAGCATTTTACAACTATTTTAAAAATTTTTTTTTACTTATTTATTTATTTTTAAAGATTTTATTTATTTATTTGTTAGAGAGACGACTAGAGAGGAAACAGAAGCAGGGAGAGTGAGAGAGGGAGAAGCAGGCTCCCTGCTAACAGGGAGCCTGATGCCAGGCTTGATCCTAGGACCCCAGGATTATGACCTGAGCTGAAGGCAGACGCTTAATGACTGAGCCACCCAGGTGCCCCTATATTTATTTATTTTAAATATGCTCTATGTCCAGCTTGGAGCTCAAACTCAAGACCCCAAGGTCAGGAGTCCCACTCTCCACCAACTGAACCAGCCAGGCATCCTGCGTTTTACAACTTTTTGAAATCTTTTCAGTAGTATGCTGTTTAAAGTTTTATTTCTACAGATTTATATGTATTGTAATAGCAGCTATGTATTGTGCACTCACTCTTTGCTGAGAATTATATTAACATTAAAAAGGTTATTTTACTGAATTCTTACATTACAGCCTATGTAATAGGTATTATTAATCTTGTTTTACTAATTTAAAAAAAGTACTTCCAAAAGGTAAGGTAAATTTCCCAATTCCAAGTGAGTAATAAACATCAAATCTGGCATTCAAAGTCAAGTCCATTGGTCTCCAGAGTCCAAGACTATTGGCTTTACACAATGATAACCCAATAACCTGATTTCCAATTTCAAATAGAAAATACACTAAAAATTATTACTTCTTTTTTTGAAATTTTTTCTTTGATCTATTGTGAATTCATTTAGAATTTTGGAATCTTAATGGGTCCTTCTCTAACCCTTCATTTTACTCAGGAATCTTCTCTACAATATTGGTGATAGATCTGTTGCTACTTTTAAATGTTTCTAATAGCAGGGTGCCTGGGTGACTTAATGGGTTAAAGCATCTGCCTTCAGCTCAGGACATGATCCCAGGATCCTGGGATCCAGCTCAGCATCAAGACTCGAATGGGATTCTGCTCAGCAGGGAGGCTGCCTCCCCCCCCCCTCTCTGCCTGCCTCTCTGCCTAAATCTTTAAAAAAAAAAAAAATGCTTCTAATAGCAGTAAAGTCTTATTCTTTAAAGGCATCTGTGTATCTACACCAATCAGAGACCAGTGTAATTTTTTTTTTATTCTCTGTTATTGAGTAGATATTTGCCTTTTTTAACAGCTACCCATCAGTTCTAATTCTGCGCAAACCAAAATAGGTAAAAAAAGTCTCTATAAAAGTCTGAGACTGAAGAGGAAGTAAGCAAAAGAGTAAGTAAAGCTCGGTGTATAGGTATTCTAAATACAAATAACAATAAATTCATGACAATATTCAATCCTAGGATGGCTGGAAAAATGGTTTATTTTCTTGCCTTAAAAATTTGTAATCTGGAATCCTATCTGGGGTGCATTATTATTTTAATACAATAATATTGTAGCAATAGAACCATGTAATACTATGATAATCCTATAGAAAATGTGGAGACTTGTTCTGAGTTAGATGTAGCTAAGGTTATCTGGTGAGAAAATCATTTTAAATCAGGTGCAGGAGTGCCAAAAATGCAAAATAATAACAACAATAATAATATTTTCAAAACATTCCATGTGACATTTGATAATATAAAACATTAAAGAAGACATTTCTGGCATAGACAAAGTTTGGTGGAAATGCTTTGGAAGGACCAATAAATCAAATGTATGACATAATGTTCCACATTATCAGCATTCATATGTAGAATAGCCAGTCATTTTTTGATAGTATGTATTGTTCACAAAACTAAATGATTATAAAGAAGGCAAACATGATATTACATGATATTTACTTCTTATACTATTGAAACTCTACTTCAAAGAAAGGCTGGGGTGTTTCAAATAGACCAACGAGCCATTTGCAGGATTGTACTTGAACTGGAAGAGTCTGAGGGATTAGCAGTTCTTCGGGACCTGTATGAAAAGTGTCATCAGTGTACAGGGCAGGAAAGAACTAAATGCAGATATAAGTTGTACATTATTCACCCGAGGCAGTTGTTCTCATTGATTTAGTCAAAGTGTCTGATCTAATATATAAGAGTTCCCATCAGGACCGGGCCAGACACCACGGTGGAACATTTAGTTACCTTCCTTTGATCTTCTAATCCTTTCTATGTTCATCTTTTGTTTTACTTATTCAGAACCTGTCTTGTATCTTCCCCTCCTGACTACTTGTCCCTACATTCACCTGTACTTCCATCACCAGAATCACTCTCATCGGAACAATCAGTACTTCTATAAAGTCAGTGTGGGGGCTCCAGTGGTGTGCATGTCTGAATGACATAGTAGTTCTACCCCCACTACTTCCTAAGTGTGTGATCTTGGGAAGATGACGTAGGTATTTGGGCTTCTCCTTACTCTTTTACTAAATAATATTTTATTTCTTTTTTTTTAAAGATTTTATTTACCCATTTGACAGACAGAGATCTCAAGTAGGCAGAGAGGAGGAAGCAGGCTCCCCGATGAGCAGAGAGCCCGATGTGGGGCTTGATCCCAGGACCCTGGGATCATGACCTGAGCTGAAGGCAGAGGCCTTAACCTACTGAGCCACCCAGGTGCCCCTAATATTGTATTTCTATGTACTAGTTTACTTAATCATCTTAAGACTCTATGAAGGTAATTTGTACTATCGTTTACGTTTTAAAAATTAAGTAAAGAACTTGCCAAGGTTTATAAAACAACTGAAAATTTGCAGAAATAAGAATCTAGGCAATCTAACTCCAGAATCCAGTAATCTTGACAATGCCTGGTAGGCATCTACCAGGCAATCTAGGTTTGGAATCCAATAATTTTGACTATTGTGCTCCATCCCTTCTGTAATGTTGCTTAGCTGCTGGAACTTTGAAGCACTTTTTTTTAAACTTTGAATCTTAATATTTTTGGCTTTATGTTTAAAGGGAATGAAATCCCCTCCCTTTGAGTATCTCTGTATCACAGAAAACTGTGTAATTCAGATTACAAAAGTCATTAACTTTGTGGGACTAGTTGGAGAAAAATAACAGACAATACCCAAGGTGTTCTGTTCGGATGAGTGTTTTGTTTTCTGAGTGAATTCAGATTTTACTTTTGTTTCATTTCAGTTTTCATTCAATATTTGGAGCCATTCTTGGACCTTCCTCCACGACTCCTCATGAACTTGTTCCCCTACACAGGATGCCTGCAGCTGTGAACTGGGTAGGAGAGAACATCTGTCGGAAGACTCTAAGTCACATTGGAACCATCATGTTATGTGTAATGGGATAATGAAATAGGTAGCCTTTTGGACTCCTATCCTAACATAGGATTTCATCATCTCTAATAGTTCCTATAATTATTATAGGTAATAAGCGTAATTTATAGTAGATCAATAATAATTTGAACTACAATGTATATCTCTATTCCATTGGATTATCTGTATTATCATGTCAAATCTAACCACACTCCCATTAATCTTCTATTTGTCCTCTTCAATGTATCTTTTGACTTCTGAATAGCACAAGAGATGCTTTTAGAAAGGCTTTCTAACTTTTGATATCCACAGGGAGGTGGCATGCAACTGCTGTGTGATGGTCATGAAAGATGCTACTAATAGATCTCCAAGCATAGCCCTCCCTCCTTGGACGCAACCAGTCTTTGTTGTTACCATTGGCAGTACCAGCATTTTGAAGAAGTACACGAATGAAATGCTTACACGTTATTCAAAGAAGTAGCTGAAAATACCTGAGGCTCATCCCGGAACCTCTGAGAAGGTATTCCCGTCCCCTCCATTTGTCTTTTTGCGTTGCGTGTTCTTCCCAGGCATACCTTAGAAACCTATTTGTTCGTGATCCTGGGGGGGTTGCACATTTCAGGACTCTCCAGACTGTGGAAGGGATGGTCACACATCTAAAACCAGCACATTACCCAGCACATCCCGTGCTCTCGCTTAGCATGCCTTCATGAATGTGTAGCCTTTTTCATTTTCCCAATTGCGTCCCCAGACCTATTATTAGCATATTATGATTTACAAGAGAGTGGGTTTTTTGGTAACAATGCTGAGAAGCAAAACCCATTTGTTCATCCGAAGAGGTTTGGGAGCACATTATAAGTGCGGGGTGGTCAGAATAAAAACTGACACAAGTACACGGTCCGTGATTGTTCCTAATCGAAGAAAACACCAAATTAGAGCCAAAAGGCTGGGAAACAAATTGTTTACCACAGTAAATCATTCTCATAAATACAATTATTTAGAGCATTTGAACTCTATTTGGGGATATCAACAGTGATGTGGGTTTCACAAGGACACTAGACAGCTGGTTGGCTTTAAATCTCAGTGGCAACCACATTGGAAGCTGCCAGGGGCTTCTACGGTTCCCTTTTAGCTAAAGGCAGGATTACTGAAGCTGCATTATATCCTCCATCTCATTTTCAGCTCTATTGCACCAATTATGCTGCATTGAGGCTTATAGGGGCTTACACTGAGTCTCACATAGATGGAAGAAGCCAGTCTATATTCTTTGTGATAAAAATAGTCATTAATTACTGAGACTTGTAAACCGCTTAGCATCCTTCTTAATGTGGCCCGTCAGGTGCTTCTCCTCATTCTATAGCTAATCAGCAAAAGAGGAGAAAAATCCTCAGGAAGAAGATGATCTTTTTTGGCTCAAACAGAAAACCGAGGTTAAAAATAAATCGAAAATGCACTATAAATCTAAGCCAATGTGCATGCACTGGCAAAATACGGTCTTGTTTTCTTTTCAGTCAGTGTTGATGAGAGAAATATTTCTTATAATGTTGTCCCATGGGGAAATTAATTATCAATTTAATTTTTTTCCCTCTCTGATGAAAAACAATGCATTCTGAGGATTTGGATGCATGAAAACACATTAACAAAGACCTCAAATGGAGTTGGATAATTATCTAATTAAAGAAAAGTGAAATGTCATAGGAATTAATGAGTAATTCAGCAGAGAGGGAACACAACTAGTAAAGGGTCTGCCGAAAGCCACAATGAATAGGTTCACTTCCGAGTGGACAGTTTAACTATGCTGGCGGAATTTCCAGGTAGCTGTTTCAGAATTGACTGTCACATTCAGTATTTTAATTTTTAACAGTAACCTCACGTTTAATTGGCCAAGATGTCCATTAGGCTCCACCGTGAAGGGATCCAGAATCATGGGGTAGTAAATGTCAGTGTGATGAACTAGAACAACTTTCATTTGGTAGACAAAAGGCAGATAAATGGCCTTTGTGTATGAAAGTATCCTACAAGTTGGAAAGATAGAAAGCATGCCAGTAGGGAGTGTTAGCATGTATGGAGGGAGGGTTTCTTTCCTTAATGTGCATATGGTTTTTAAAAATTTTATTTAAAAAAAATAAAATACAGATTTTATTTATCTATTTGAGAGAGAAAGAGACAGAGATCACAAGCAGGCAGAGAGGCAGGCAGAGGTGGGGGAAGCAGGCTCTCCGATGAGCAGAGAGCCCAATGCAGGGCTCGATCCCAGGACCCCAAGATCGTGACCTGAGCCAAAGGCAGAGGCTTAACACACTGAGCCACCCAGGGGCCCCTAATGTGCATATTTTATAAGGCAAAACCATGCTTTAAGGAATGCTGTACAACCGCATTTCATGCATTTTGATATGACTACAATTTGTGAATGGGAGCACTGTTTTTCAAAGCAATGGGCAAAGAAAATTGGAGTGATGGTATATCGACTAAGTTGATTTTTATAAAAGCCTTGTAGAGGACTTTAAAAATGAACAGTATGTGCAGGGGAAAATAAAAAACAACTATGAAAGAAATTACAAGTGGGTTTCACTACATTACAAGCTTGAGATTGCTTATTAAATACATAACTTGTTTTTCTGCTATACCAGTCATTTTACATAAGTGTGTGATTTGGCTTCCATTTATAATGTGTAACTGCAGTGTGCTTCAACAGTGCCACAGGGAATACTTGTTATGGGTTGAATATTTGGTTAAAATCTCTGGAAAAATTCCAAAAGCATCTACATACCCATCGTAGCTTTGGGTAAGCAGCTTTTTTTCAGTTCACTTCTCTCCTTAGCAAGTCTGGAGAAAACAGCTGCCCTCCGGACACAGGGCAGATCATATATCCCCATTCCCTTTCCTTCCACTCCACGTTTTTGTGAATCAGTGGTATCTGTATTTGGAAGTAATTTCAATTTCTACTGCTCCTTAAGCAGAAACTGCTTTAGAATCTGTCTATAAAATGTTGAGCTATTAATGCATACTGTATTTGTATGTAGTTATTTTAATCATAAATAATTATAGTACTTAAAACCAACAGTGAAATGTTGACTTCTTGGTACAATTTCTGTGTAAAATCCCATTACACAGCAGTTCTGAAGGGCAGGGAGGGGCAGTTCTGGAAAAGAAGTATAAAAACAGATAAGCAAGAAGAAATTTGCCCAAAAATTAGAAAAATGGATCCTTCATATGTTATACCAAGTATAGATTCTGGCACAAATTTTATGATGGACAACTGTAGAAAGTAATATATAATATATATACACATACATATATATGCAACACGTTTTTTTTTCCATTTTAAAGCTTCACTGGAGAAAATGATATATTTAGCCTTTAGATGTAATCATTGATTTATTATAAAAGAGGCAAAGACACCCCCAAAGGGAGCCAGAAATGAGACTCAATGCTGAAAAAGTGGAGAAGAAACATTTAAACATGTTCTAGGACTATTTATTTTCTTACTGCTTTTCTATGACTTGCACAATTTAAAAGGCTTTGTAGGAACAGTCTGTTAGCAGAAGGAACACAATCTTATTTTTCATAAAAAAGAAGGCACAAAGAGACTGTAGCTGATACAAAATATTCTTTTCTTTTCACATCATCACCTTTCAGTGGACACAGGATGTACACAGGGTATGCCTAGGTAAAACGGACATTTAGAAAACATCTCTTTCTCTGACATGCTCTCTTTTTCTCCACTGCTTCCCAACCCCCATGCTCTAGTTTCCTCTGCATCTTTTCCAATTATCTTCTTCAGAATCATGGGGCTTTGTCTCCATCCTTGAAGGGAGCTTTAAAGTTAAGGTCATGAGGCAAATCCTGGGTAGGCTCAGGTGTAGTTGACAGCAACTATGTCCTCATGTCTTTGGTAAGAGTAGGTCTAAGTCTTTCAAAATAATCATGGTGAGGGGCGCCTGGGTGGCTCAGCGGGTTAAGGCCGCTGCCTTCAGCTCGGGTCGTGATCCCAGGGTCGTGGGATTGAGCCCCGCATCGGGCTCTCTGCTCTGCGGACAGCCTGCTTCCTCCTCTCTCTCTGCCTCTCTGCCTACTTGTGATCTCTATCAAATAAATAAATAAAATCTTAAAAAAAATAATCATGGTGAAACATCAAATGACCTCCTCATCATCAAGAGTGAGAAAGCAAAGGAGTAAGAAGAGCAGAGAACTTCTATTCGTCACCCTCTTCCTCTAATGGTCTTCCTTGAGTTTTGGAACATATACCACTGTTTATCTTTCATCAGTGAGTGGATTTGTGTTTTTGGAGTTGGAGTAAGATATCTAAGTACCACATATCATATTTGGCATGTCTTAGGTGAGTTATGCATGGAACTGAAAAACCAGCAAACTAAAGTAAGTAAAATAGAAACATTATTGACTCATATAATTGAATAAACCTGGGCACCATGTGGTCTAAGGTGGAAATATTTTCATCACGGACTAAATATCTTCTATATTGTTTGATGTTTTTCTCTTGGTTTTAGCTTCTTTCTTTAGTTTCAAACATCACAAGATGGCTGTCAACTTTCCAGAATAAAACTGTTGCCCTATACAATACCCCAACCCCCCTGGTTAATATCTTGTGCCTTAGGGGGAAAAGACACTCCAAAACTTGAACATCTGATGAAAGAATAGCTTCTTTCTGCTGTTTGCAATTCTGAATCTTCCTTCTGAAACTTTTACCCATCCACCTCCCTCATCTAGCAAGGAGCAAAGATACATGCGGGGTGATGAAATCATAACTTTTGTGGCTTAAAGCACAGGATAGCCCTAGGATACCAGCCTTCTCCTATAAGGGAGATGGTTCTCTATATTTGGGGGATGGCTAGCAGCCCATCTCCACATGTCTTATAAGCCTGTTGGGGCCTATGAAACAGAGCACCTGCATTGATAGTGCTTACTTAATTTTGATTGACAATGAATTATAAAATTAGAGAATGTAAAAGCCTTCTTCTAGTGCTTTCCCATTGGGTCTAATTCTGGTCCTGGTAAGTCCTGGGAAGGACCTGGGAAAGAGAGTTATTTTCAATTCACATTCGAAAGATACCCTCTATACATACTTCTCGCTGATCAAATCAAAGCTTAAACCCAGTTTATGAATAATTTAACTGCCCTCATGCCACGCAGACATTAACCAATAAAGTCCACAGGTTTCCTGTATAGCAGCACAGCCAAATAGTCCAAGGTTCATTTTCCCGAATGCCTACTGGATATCTTCCTCAAGAATGTATTCATGATCTGGAGACCTGGCCCCCGCTGACACAAAGGACCTGCAGGAAGATTTCCTCTAATAAAATTATGACAGGTTGCTAGATATCAGCAGAAGCTTCGATAGATCAGCTACAATGACTACTGAACCCCAACATGTGTTTAGTTCTTCAGAGTTATCCAGAGCACATTTTATTATCTAAGAGTAATGAAAAAAGGCATACTTCTACATTCTCTTTCATCTAAGGGGCAAGAAATAACTACTTCAATAAGGCAGGGTTTGAACTGACAAGGGATGGAAGTGATGGTTGCTTTCTGAAAGTATGTCTGAATCCCTGGCTATTTATTTTTAATCAGAGGATTCAATATTTAGTTTTTGGATTTTTATTTTGTTTTGTGTGTGTTTTTTTCCCCCAGAATAGAGTATCTACAGGCAAATAAACATTTCTTTGGCCAAAATTTGACTGCCTTTCCTGGCTTAGATTAAAAGAAGTTCCTCTAGCACCCTCCTACCAGGGCACAACAAAATATGACTGGAGAGGAATGGGTCTCTTCCCACCACGGTTTATTTATTAATGCCACAGTATTTGTTAGGGCCTACTATATATACCAACTATACACAATAGAAATACATTCCCTGACTTTCTATGTCATATGGATATTAAGGTCCTTTGGTTTACTGAAACATTTTTTGTTTGTTTCTGGATCTTTCTGAATTTCAGCTGAGAACTAATACTACCAGAAAAAAAGACTTGCTATTCCCTGGGTGAAGCCAGTGCCACCAAGTGGGTAAAGTGGCTCATCTTCTGTCACAAACAACCTCCAACACTAGTTGGCATCTGAGGACCAAAAGCAAACCAAGGCTCATCAAGTATAGGGGTCCTTGGGAAGGTTGTGAATATTGGTATTGGGATTGGGATTGGGATTTGAATCTGTACTTCTAGCTTGCCTCCAGAAAATCAAAGGTATATCAGTGGGAGTTAATTGGGATAAGGTTGATATTTGATTTGAGATTTTACTTAAATATCTTGTTTATTAATAAGCATTTCAAATAAAGTAATTTGTTAATGGAAAATTCAATTGTTTTGCTGAAGTTGATGATTTCAGATCGTCTGAAATGTTCTCTGTCAAAGAAGAATATCATAGACTGCTGATAAAAGATTATTGACTGCATGTGTGGCTTATTGGAGTCTAATTAATCAAAAGGAAGCTGAAAATAACCTTTTAAAATTATGCAGTATAAGAAGGTGGTCAAAATGTGTTCATGACCCTGAATAATAAATACATTTATAACCTTCATCAGTGGTTATCATAAAGAATTCCTTTAGTGAACCCAACTAGAAGATACATCAATAATTGATCTTTGAACACTTATGTCAGACACTGTAGTTCTTGTCCTAAAGGAATTCATATTTTCATGGGGAAGACTGACATTATTCATTAATTACCAAGTGCCTAACGTGTGTCAGACACTACATTTAGTTCTAGGGAAACAATGATGAAAACAATTGATTTTGTCCCTGACCTCATGTTGCTTAGACTCCATCGTTGCGTGAGAGAAAAGGAGTAATAATTAATGAAACACTACTGGGATACGTGGTGTCAAGAAAAGTTCATAGTTCTGAAGAGAGCATAGTGGAGGGATTTGACCTAGTTAGTGAGGATAGGAAGTGTTTCTGGGGACAAGATATTTAACTGACATCTGAAGAATGCTTAAGATTTAATTAGAAAAGATGGGAGAGACCAGTGGGCAAAATACGTAGAGGTAAGTATAGAGGTGCTGTGATGGAAACAGATCCTTCCTGGAGTTGAAAGAGTAATATGTACAGATGTTTGTGAAGTGAAGGACCCATTAAAGATTTTGACTATTGTCCTAAGAGTTCTGAGAGGCTACTGAGGTGTTTAAAGCAGAGTGTGATATGTTTAAATTGTTATTTCATCAAGATTGTTCTTATGGCCATATATGAAGAATAGATTTACACAAGTAAATATGAGCAAAACTTTTGGGCAACACTTGCAAAATATCTCAGAAGAGAAATTGTCATTGTGCAGAGCAGGGGTGGTAGAGATAGGAGTCCTATATACAGATCTGAGAGATATTTAGAAGTTATAATCACTAAGACTCGGTAAAGTATTGGACAAAGACAGTGAAAGGGATGGAGTTGTTTTATTTCTTAAATTAATTAATTTTTAAAAGATTTTATTTATTTATTTGACAGAGAGAGACCACAAGTAGGCAGAGCAGCAGGCAGAGAGAGAGAGGGAAGCAGGCTCCTTGCTGAGCAGAGAGCCCAATTCAGGGCCTCGATCCCAGGACCCTGAGATCATGACCTGAACCGAAGGCAGAGGCTTAATCCACTGAGCCACTCAGGCACCCCGGGAGGGAGTTATTTTAGATAATTCCTAGGTATTTGGCATTTACAAATGGACTCTTTGTTGACCAGTTTCATCAAGAAAGGATGCCAAGAAGAAGGGTCAGTTTTGCTATCATGAGAGGTAACACAGTGTTGGAGAGCTCATGCTGAGATTTTTCATACACACACATGGGCACCCACACATATATGTTCATCAAGGGCTGGTATAGAATTGTCAGCATTGGGGCCAGTTAGGATCTTGTGTATGATTTTTTTTTTTTTTAAGTAAGCTCTATGCCTAATATAGGGCTTGAACTCACAACCCTGAGATCAAGAGCTGCATGCTCTACCAACTAAGCCAACCAGGTGCCCCTTTTGTATGAATTTTGGAATTTTTCATTGCAAGTGACAGAAATCAGCTTGGGTTAAATTAAGCAAGAGTTAATTTTTTTTGGCAAATAAGGGCATTACAGAATTCACGGAATGCTACATGTGAACATAGGACTTAGAAAGAAGGATGTCGAGTAGCCCCAGAGTCTAGAAATCAGGAAGTACAATAAAAGTCTAAGAAGAGTAACAGCTGGGTGAGTTATAGCTTTTAGAGTGGGATGAATTCCTATGTCTCTGGTTTCTTTGTCCTGCTCATGAGAAAGCATCTGATGGGTCTAGCTCATGTTCTATGTCATTTACTGAATACGGCAACAGCAGACCATACTGGTGAAGGTGATTTCTCAAAAGGATCTCAAGATTCAATTGAAAAAGGGAAGCGAAATCTGAAAAGCCGAAAACTAATCTCTGCTACACCGTGAAAGGCATTTACCTTTCTCTCTCTTAAGTATTCGCTGAAGCAATGCAGCAATGAGGTAACCCTTCCAAACATTCGTTTGATCACACATGTTAAAAGGAAGCATCTTCTCTTGTTTGGCAGTGACTGTGAGTGAATTATTAATTATCCCTCTTATCCCTCTCTGCATCCTCCTTCCCTTCTCTTCACTTCACATATTCTAGGTTTGGCCAGGTTGATTCAGCTTGTTTTTTTGCAACTATTGAATAAAAAAACTATTGTTTTTTTGCAACTATTGAACATTGTAAGAGGGTGTTAGTTTGAGTGAAGGGAAGAACCTTCCTTTAGTACACAAATATAAGCCAGTTAAACATACAAATAAACTTTAATAAAGTATGTTTGCATGGTTGTCATAGTCAAATTGAATTCTAAAAGCACTGCATCATGATTCAGAGAAAGAAAAAATGTGGCTTTTATATATATTGCATTTTTCTCTCCAAGAAGTAAGTAGTTCCCTATACTTTAGCCCCTAACTGTTCTCTAGTTACATACTTTAAAGAAAGGGCATTCATATCCCTGTTGATTTCCATATATTTCACAATTCTGCCTCCCCCTCCACAAAGACAATTCAAAGAGATTCATTAGAACTTACACAGTTGCATATGGAATAATTGTAAGAGTTTTGTTTGTGTCCATCACTTCCCTGTCAGTACAATTCTCCTCACTCCTCTCAGGAAAATACGAATCTCTTTCTGAACACAATTTTTGTTCCCAACTGTGTTAAGAAATTTATCTCCAGTTGTTGTCTCAAATCCTGCATCAAATTACCCAGGTTGTCAGTCAGGTTTCCACATATTGATTCAGCAAACTCAGCCCTTGTGTCCTGCCCAACTCCAGCAGAGAGTTGATTGCTTTACTCTAAAATCTGTTGAAAAGTTAAATTGTTAACAATACAAATTCACTGGAAATTGGGATAACTCTTCGCCTTAGCCTCAATCTCTTCACCTTGAGCCCTGGGCATTGAACACTCATCTCTGGGCAGCAGGGCAGGGAATTGGAAAGGAAAGTAGTAATGCTGTTACTGCCAGGAGTCAAAGGAGTAGTTAGAGGCCCACTGACTCTGGCAGTGGGTCCAGGTGATGCTCAGACACCCACCTGCCTTCCAGAGCAAACAGCTACTGATAGAGTCAATTAAATATAACCTGAGTTTCAGGGTCCCTGCTTATACCTGACCAAACAACCAAAGAGAGATACAAATAAATGGGCCCAGGAGATAAGGGAGTCGTTTACTTTAACCCAAACCTTTGTCTTGATTCAGCTCTTGCTCCAAAGAGAAACATTACCTTATAATGCCAATTAGAAACATTGTTCTCTGGATTATTTTCATAATAGCTGATGAAAACCATATCTGTTTGCAAATACCGTACCTTTATAAGAAGGCACTAAAGCTTTAAATAGCCTTGAGTGCTTTTTACTTAATGTTCAATTTGTAGCAAATATACTTTAGGAGTTAAGTGCTAGTGTTTAACCAGTTAAGATATTGTAAGTTAACTTGGGCATTTAACAATGAGTTGTTTTGAAGAGTATTATAAGTGAGCAGGTGTTTAGGAGAGTGGATCATAATTTAAAGTGCTTGACTGAAAAATAGGAATCTTTTAATGGTATTTATGTGTTTAAGTCTTTGGTAAAAGCTCTATATGAAAAAAAAAAATTATCCATCAAGGCAGAATAGTGCATTTGCATTGCTGCTGTTCACACGATCATGACATGAATCTTGAAGTTCAAAGGGAGCCTAGAGATCATTTATTGCATCTTTTTATCTGTCCTTTTTCTCCATTTCATCTTCAGCAACTTTCCAACTTCTGCATCCTCTTTCTAGGAAAAATCCTCAAAAGAGTCATTGATAGGGCACCTGGGTGGCTTAGTGGGTTAAAGCCTCTGCATTCGGCTCAGGTCATGATCCCAGGGTTCTGGGATCGAGCCCCACATCGGGCTCTCTGCTCAATGGGGAGCCTGCTTCCTCCTCTCTCTCTGCCTGCTTCTCTGCCTACTTGTGATCTCTGTCTGTCATATAAATAAATAAAAATCTTTAAAAAAAAAAAGAGTCATTGATAGATGTGACCTTCTTTTATCTCCTCTTACTCTCTTTATACCCACTCCAATCAGTACATTGACAATGACACACCGTAAAAATGCCCCACGAAGGCCACCAACGACCTCCACATTCCAAAATCCAATTGCTAATTGTAATTCTCATTTTAGTTGATATCGATCCTATCCTTTTTTTTTTTAAGATTTTTTTTTTTTATTTGACAGAATGAGAGAGAGAGTGGGAGGGGCAGAGGGAGAAGCAGACTCTCCGCTGAGCAGGGAGATGGATGTGGGGCTCGATCCCAGGACCCTGGGATCATAACCTGAGCCGAAAGGAGACGCGTAACAGACTGAGCTACCCAGGCACCCCTATCCTATCCTTCTTTATAAAGCATTTTATTTGTTTAGCTTATAGCACACATTCTCTGTTGGTTCCCCTTTTCCTCATTGGCTGCTCATTTAGTTCCTCTTTGCCAACCGTTCGTCTTTATGTTAGAAGCCCACAGACATCCTCTTTTTTCCTTTCTATACACCTTCCTCATGTTGTCCAGTTTCATGGTTTTCCCACTTCAAACCCTAACAAAGATAGGGTGAATGGTTATAAAATAATAACAATTATTCATATAACTATGCTATATTAAGTGCATATTCCATCTCAGTCTATCCATATGCATTATCTATTCATAAATATGTACTTCACCCTACTTGTCCCAGATACACCAGAGAATCCATACATTTTATCAATTTTAAGACTAAAAATGGACACAGTGTGTTAAGAATGAAACAAAGACATAGAAACAACACAAGAGGACAACTGAAATGGAAGTTTATAATAAAATACTTTGTTTTGGCACTTGGAAGAATGTTGGGGGTGGTCAGTGACAAGATGTGACCACTGCTTGACCCAAGAGCTGGACCTGGACAATCAGAGGCTCCTTGCCTCCTCCCCTGTCCTTGGAATGTACATTCTGCCCACCATCCTATGTTGGGAGCGGTTTCAAATATGCAAAGAGGGCAATGTATTTTTGAGAACAACAGGCTGGTATATGTGACTGAACCCAATAAAAATGTCTACAAAAATTTTAAAATATTGGTAGGCAGGTACAGAGATCTACCTATCTTGAGGTTATCAAAGATAAGACTTGTATGTAAGTCCCCTTGCTTGTTAAAACTACTAGCTATCAATCTGGAGTGGTCTTTTTCTTCAGTCTCTCCTTGCCCTTCTGTATGGGGGCCAGCTTCAGATTTCATCTATGAAATTCCACAGTTTGCAAAAAGAGGGATCTGTGGGAAAAGGCCGAGGAGGGGTACCACATACATCAGATGCCTGTGAGCTACCACATGAGTACCGGGACACCCTGAAAGTGCTGATCTAATTAGCTTATTTGAGGAAATTACACACTGGGGACCAAAGAAGGGAATGGTTGCTGCAGTGGGCTGGCCTCTACTGTGCATAGTTTGGCCAACAATGCCCAGCTAGAAGCTGCAGCTAAAGAGTCAGAAGAAAAGCTGAAGAGAGAGAAGGACATGTAGTTCTCCACTACTCTGCTCACTTTGGGGCCAACAGATGAGGTGGGAGAGCAGGATAATAAGTTGGAGGACATAGTGTGCTGTTTTGCCAAGATAGGTGGGTGCAAGCTACCACAGGGAACACCTGAGCACTTGTGACCAAGCCTGATTTAGACACTAAGAGGCAGAATCCCTTGGAAAGTGAGGAGAGAGAAGACCAGAATGTTGAAGTGATTGACAGTGAAACGGCCCCTAATTCAAAGGAAAGCCAAAACATAGTAACCCTAGCCAGCAGAGGAGTCCCCAAGGCAGGAAATGTTCATGATGAGAGAATATACTCCCACTGACCTTATTGTTAAAGCTGCCAAATTCTCACAAAAGGCCAAGGAGAGTATGGAGGTATGGTTAGTGTGGCTACAGGGTACAGAGGGCAATGCCATTCCTCTGACCAGACGGGGGAAGGAAGAATGAGCAACATCACCACACACCCTGTCCTCTGGCAGCACCTGCATGGTGTTCTGGGTATTCAAGGCATTTTCTTCCTTACAGATAATGTTTTTCTAGCCTGCAGGAAAGCTTGGCCCAATTAGAGGCTCTCCCTGGACACATGGTTCTCCTAGAAATCTACACATGAGTTACAACAAATTCTTAGGGAGTTGGGAATGAGGCAGGGCTTCTATACTCCTGTCTTTGAAGGCTTCGATCAGGTCACAGTTACTGTACAAATGAAAGCCAAGATACTCCATTCCATCCCCAGAACCTGGTATAGTATCCTTATTGAGCTCAGTTGTAGGACAAGACATTTATGATATTGGGCAATCCATTGCTGATCTAAGGGAAACTGACCAATCTGTGGGAAAGACTCAAGACAGAGAGGGAACTCAACAACTCGAAGGCTTATCCATATCAGCCGTAGAGGGCTCACAAATATAGCCTGGAGGCAAATGTGGTTCAATCTCATTGCAGCTGGGCTCTACCTGAAAAGACAGGCTGAGGACCAACAACAGTTAAGTTAAGAAAGTCTGAACAAGAGTTCAGACCTGCCCCATTGTGTTACTACCACCCCTGATGCTCACCTCACCTGCTCCTGTGAAAGCCCAAGGAATTTAGTCCTAGTCAGGTATTCCCAGTCCTAGTTAGCTTCCCACACCTTGGGTGTAGGATGCTGACCACAACTGCCTCCAGTAGGGGCTCTTGGAGGTGATCAGAGACCTAATGTTAAGCTCAATATTCACTGGTCCCTCAGAAATAAAATTAAAAGGGACAGCTTGGGTTGATGGTGCAGCTGAATGTACTTTAAAGAGGGTTACTCATAGTAACCCTCAGAAGTTTCCTGGCCATCAGTGGTTATAGAGGGCAAACAGTTATGATCAGAAACTTCAAACTAGGCATCCCCCAACCCACCATGAATACAGCAAATGCTTTTTTTTTTTCTTTAGTATAACCCTGGCCACTGAGTCATAAGATCAATTTGCCTTCATATGGGAGGGACAACAACTGACCTTTCAAAAGCTTTCCCAGGGTTACCTGCACAGACCCACCATATGTCATAGGATAGTAGTCCAGGATCTATCCCTGTTCTCCTTCTCCCAGAGAACACATTGGGCATTGATATCCTACAAGGCCAAATCCATAAACCTTTATTGTTGAACTCCTCCTCTGGGTTCAAATAATCAAACCAGTGCTGAGAGGAAATACCAGCTGGGAACCAGAAAGTGTACCATCCCCATAAAGACTGGTAGCCTCAAGCAATGTAAATTACTTGGAGGAGCAGAAGGAAAGAGGAGAAAGTCTTCAGGAACTGTACCAAGTAGGTATTGCGTGCCTTGCATGTAGTGTTTTCAATACCTGGTACGGCCTGTATAAAAGCTAGATGGCTCATGGCAGGCTTGTACAAGGTAATGCCCCCACCCATGCAGCTCTGCCCAACATTAGCACCAGCTTAGATATTTTGGCCATGTTCCCAGGAGTGTACTATGCTATACTTAGCAAATGCTTTTTTTTTTCTTTAGTATAACCCTGGCCACTGAGTCATAAGATCAATTTGCCTTCATATGGGAGGGACAACAACTGACCTTTCAAAAGCTTTCCCGGGGTTACCTGCACAGACCCACCATATGTCATAGGATAGTAGTCCAGGATCTATCCCTGTTCTCCTTCTCCCAAATGGGCCTGTTACACTGATGATAACAATGTTAACAAGCAAAGACTTGCCTCTGCTGCAGAACATTCTGAAGTCTTTGTTGGAACATCTGTAAAGGAGAGGATGGGCAGTGCCCATATAACATTCAAGGCTCAGACACGACCTTAAAGCTTTTGAGAGTCATTTGATTAAGACATGAGTTGTCCCAGAAGCTGTGATTGTATAAGGTATAAGCCTATCCAATCTCTAAGAAATGAAAGAGGTATGAATCTAGGTAGGGATTTTAGGGTTTTAGAGGACTTTTATTCCCCACCTGGCATAGTATGCCCACCCCTTCTATCACCTGGTAAACAAAGAACACATGTGGGACTGGGGATCAGAGCAGAAGCCACCTTTAAGAAGGTAAAAGTATTAGTGAAGCAGATTAAAGCTCTGGGTATCTTCCATGCAGTGCTACCATTTGAGTTAGATGTGTCTGTGACTATGGAACATATTAGTTGGACATCATGGTAGAGACAGTGGAAGGAGAGAGTACCCTTAGAACTTTAGTTTCAGTTCAGGGAGATGGGGCAGAAACACAATATATATAATACCCTTGGAGCAACAGCCCCCTGAAGTGTATGCAGAGCCTCTCCAGGTAGAGCCACCCAAGAAGGAATAACATATCGTGGTGAGAACTCTTCTTCCTATCAAGGTTGACAATATGTACTGTCAACGTACCTCTGCCATAGCTGACTCCCACTTTGGCATCCTATGTCTAGCTGAGGAACACCATGTCTGCCAACCCACTATCTCTAGAAATAGGGTGCTACTAGAGCCTGTAGAGCATATAGATGCTCCAAATGTCCCTTCCCCTAATCCTCTAGCAGTCCCTGTGACCTATAGAAAGGGAATGGAGGAGCTTTCTGCTCATTCCTGGGACAGAGTTGGATCTAGTCTGTCCTCATGATGGTAGTCACTATTTGGCCCAACACTTACACCATCTGAATGGAAATAGGAATGGCCAGTGGACTGAACTCAGGCTGGTGTTCACTGAGGAGCCATGGCCATTAGCCCTTTGTAGTGACAGCTGGGTTATTCTAAAGGGATTAATCCTAAGACTTGGACAATGGGAAACCAAGGGATGGATGATCATGAATAAGCCCTTGTGGGGTCAGGGTATGTGGGAAGACATTTGGGTTTGCCTGTAAGAGTCTGAGGCAGACCTCATTGTTTTCTAAATCCTGGTTCATAAGATGCTGACACCCCGTGGCCATCATGAATTTGATGTCCTAGTCAGGTATAGGCCCTAGCGACTGACCTTTCAGTAGATGAAACAGATAAAGTGCATAGAAAGAGTGGCCACCACAGTGCCCACTTGGGATGGCATATAGCCAAGGATTGCTCTTGAATAGAGTGACTTGGTTAGTGCAGTAATGACATGTCCCGTATGTTCTAAGCAATGCCCAAGGCAACTGTCAAGGAAGACTAGGGCCATCCAGTGGAGTTCCCAGCTGGTGAGGGATTGGCAAATTGATTATATTGTCACCTCCAAGTGAGGGCTGTAAATTTGGTTATGTGGGCACTGCCTCTGGCCTAACCCAAGCTTGCCTCTGTCACTGTGCAAATCAGCCTGCCACCATTTAGAGATTAAAGAAGCTGAGTATCATGTACAGATGCCCTCATCAAGTAAAAAGTTATGAATGGGAGAGAGTCACATTTTAAAACTCATAATGTGTAAGACTGGGCAAAAGAATGTGACATTGAATGGAGTTTCCATCTCCCCTATAATCCATAGGTAGCAGGGTTGGTAGAAGGGGAGAATGGAATATTAAAGCAGCAGAACAATTTACTAACAGGTGAAAACCACCCTCGCTGGGTGGACAAAAGTGCTGTCTCAGGATTTTATACATTTAAATGATCACCTGGTAGGGCCTATTGCCCCATATGCCAGATGGGGGACCCTACAGAGCTATCTAATACCATCACTATTTGGAAGTTGAGAGAAATCGCTGTTGCCCAAACTCACAATGGATCAACTCTCATTATGGATTATGCTGAAACCACGAGTCTCATCACACCTGGAAAGATACTATCTACCAGACTTCTAAAGGACACCCCAATGAAATGGGTGAATTACTTTGGACCCCTAGATGAGGGGGAGCTACTCAACCTCTACTGGGATCCTGTTACTCCTGCAAGCCAGACCTGTTGAAATACACCGTGCCCGGAATGGAACACATAACACTGAAGGAGAGGAGGAGGTGAGTGTCCTAGTCTGGCATATCCCACTTGCAGTCTATCTCTTCATGCCAGCCAGTGCTACCTCCCTTGGCCAACATATATGGTATGCACAACTAGGTCCAGTTCCTAAGCTGTAGCCATATTAACATCTCAGAATCAGGTCACAAGTGTAATTCTTAAAGAAGGGGAAAATCTTCCCATGTAAGTTCCTGCTAAGTATCTATCTTTTTGACCTTAGACTTGTGCTGTTTCCATGCTATTTGGTCACAGGATGGATACCTAATGGCAATATCTACAGTGGCCCATTCAAATGCTTAGTAAAGGGATCAATCCAACTGTTGGGTATGCAGACAGCTGCCCCTCTTTACCTTGTCAAGATTACCTCCATAAGTATCACCACTCCTGGGAGGGGATTGGAAGGACTTAAAGTAGTACATTAAGTGAGAACAAGGTAGGTCTAGTACTCTTAATTCATGAGATATTATCAATACTGATCCAGAAACCTGGCCTGTAGGACAGACTCTTCATAATCCTGGGCATAAGTATTCTTTTTCTCTCAGTCAAAATACATAGGCAGCCCATCAAAGCACTGACTGGAAGGGTCCTAGAAAATATCCCTATTAGTGCTATGAGTGGCTCTGCTCTGATCTGGGATGGGTTCATGTGGCTGAGCCCAAGGTTATAGACATTTGAATACCTAGGCACCCCTATGTTGGAATTGAAAAATCACTGTAAACAGAGCTAACTCAACAGTACAAGAGTATGGGATGGATATCACTGGAACTATGTAATCAGTCTATCATAAAAGAGAGTGACTGTTTCGGCACTGACCTGTGCTTTGGCACATCCTTTGTAGCAATATTTATCAGGTAGACCAAAAAGGGACCCAGTATTGAATGGCACAAACCTTTGACCGTGGCTTCTGCTTGGGTGGTTGGGCCACCATACCCTGGGTTTTTCCTGGACCTGATGGAGAATCTGCCTCATAGGAATACTTTTCAACCTTCTCCTCCTCAAGACCATGTGGGCACATTCTACATTCCAATGGTACGATCATTCGGCCACCTTCTTTGTCCCTTCCGTTGGCCTAGAGGGCATTATAACACACATACAAGCCTTTACTGCATTCACCCAGCAAGCCTTAAATGATAGCTGGCAAAGTCTGTCTTGACTGAACACTGAGATGTCCCTAATGAGAAAAACTGTCCTCCAAAATAAAATGGACTCGGTCATTATTGCCCCTCAAAGAGTCACCTATGCCATTATCCAAACTGAATGTGTGTTCACAGCTGATGAATCTGCCGATACATCATCTTTGTTAAATCATACACGGACCCAAGTGAATGCACTGAGTGAGCTGATCCCCAGCCCCGGGGACTCAGAAAATCAGTGGTTCGGATCATGCCACTCTTTGGTGGAAAAAATGGTTATGTATATTGGGAAACATTATCTCAATCTGTGTTCTCTTGTGCTTGCGCTTACGCTGTTGCTGTGGCATCTGCCTCCACCGCAGCCAGAGAGCCGCCGAACGAACCGCCTCCACGCTAATGAAATCCCTTGCCACTGCTCAGGGGACATTGTGGGGAGCATTTAACAGGGCAAGAGTCACGTGGGATGGAGCGTTGCAGGAGGTTTATTGGGAGGACGTGACCCTCCGATGACCCGAGAGCTCCATCCAGGGCAATGAAACAAATATCTTTTTTAAAAAAATATATTATTTATTTGTTAGAGAGAGAGCAAGCTCACGACCAAGGGGGAGGGGTAGATGTAAGGTGAGAAGCAGACTCCTAGCTGAGCAGGGAGCCAGAGGCGGGACTGGATCCCAGCGCTCAGGGATCATGACATGAGCCCAAGGCAGTGGCTTAATGGACTGAGCCACCCAGGCGCCCGAAACAGATACTTTCTAGTTGCATGTTAATTCTTGTACTCTAGTTTCTATTTGATCTGTTTGAGTGCAGTCTGGGATCCTTGGAAGCAGTTGTTGAGATGGAATTTGGATTCAAGATGCACATTAGAGACAGAAACTTGTCAGAGCAGAGGACAGGAGGCAGGCTTGGGCAGATGGAGAGGCAGACTAGACAAGGCTTTCACCTACTCCGTGGGGGCCCTGGACCAAGTTCACTTGCTGGAGTGTGGTACATGGGGCTGAACTGTCCATACCTCCCCTCACTTAGTAACCAGTCCTGGGATGCCCTGGCAGGGGTGTGACCTCAGGCGAGGCTGTTCTTTACGCTGAGGCTGATCCGGAAGAGGATAACAGCTGGACAGTGTCTAGTGAGCATGCAACCCATGTCAGGTCCTTCCTTTAATGAGGATCGGGGTGGCTCATCTCCACATCTACCCCTGTGTACCCCTTGCACCACAGGATCCACTCTGTACATATAGCAGACTGCAGTTCTATCTCACATGCCAGGGTCCAAGGTTTTCCTAATCAGAGCCCTGACAGCAGTAACTGACTTGCCATGGTGAGCATTTTGTCCAGTTGGTTGTTGGGCATTTAACCACTGGTCTATTAGATCCTGTACTTGGTCTTTGGCTTTTTCTATCCTGCCATGCAGATGATAAGACTGACTTTGCAGACAGTCACATAGGCTTCTGGCTTTTATATTTGGCTTTTGGTTGCTTGTTACCTCAGCTGTTTGTTTCCTTCTTAAGTGAAGCATCAGTGGCCTTTAGCCATAGCCATGAGGTCCTGTTATCCTTATACCTGCTAGTACCTCCCTAAGTTGTAGCATCTGAGCTTCATCTGTGGTAATGTAGTCCCCTCTTCTCTGGTATACCCTCCCAGTTTACCACTGGTAGAGCATTAACTGCCACCTTTCTGGAGAAATGTTCTTGACTTGCCACCAGTGATGTGTCCTCATTGTCAGATATAGCCCCTCCTCATTGTCTACTAAGTCAGCTAGCCCCAGTGCTTCATCTTAGGGCCGATGTACTTGGATCCCATTTCTGGTTCTCCGGGAGCTGAGATAGAGCTTGAGGTGCAAAGTTGGTCAACTTCTACAAAAGGGAAGAGGAAAAACATGACTATGGAAATCATTGAATTGCAATGTAAGCCTCACAAAACCCCAGCCAGCTTGACAAGGAGCTCTGGAGTGAGTGATGCCCACCAGAGCATCATATCAGGCCCAGATTCCTGGAACTTTATACCCTCACCTTGATCAGTCAATAAATATGGGCTCAAAAATGATGTGACTTCTGAAACTGAGGCAGATCCTGAAGGAGCTACAGCTGAGGGATACTTGTTACATATGCTGTAGGTTAGCAGCACATTCATCCTTGAGGAGATGTCTCTGGCAGCACATTATCTATGTCTACTGTGGAACTGTTATTATATTTTGTTGGTCAGTAAATACATTTGTATAGATATAAGTAGATCTTTGGATTTTTAATATTTATCATTTCTATTTTTGGAAATTCTGCCTATCCTTACCATTGTAATTAAAAGTATTTTTTTGCCCTCAAACCTTCTTCAGCCTCATATATTAATCTGTTTTTCTTATTTATGCTTTCACAGCATTAACGGTCTTCCTCTGCCATATTTGTGAAGAGATTATGTCCCAACAGGGATAACACTTGTGAGAAATTTCTGTATGTGTTTTGTTTACTGAAACGAAGTGTTTCTTCTCCTTAAAAATCTGTCCATAATTTGGGTTAAAGAATGTGTCTTTATGCTTCTTGGAAGAAACATGAGAAGAATAAAACATATGGTATGTATCTGCCAGCAGAAAATATTATCAGAAAGTTTTTCTTTTTCTCCAGAGGAGTACTGGGATTCACAAGATAGACTGGTGAAAAGTAGCCAAGTGTTTTGTCAAGGAAAAAAAAAAAAAAAAAGAACAGGGGAATGCCCTTTTTTTTCTACTTCTAATATGAAATCTAGAATGAGAATTCCAAATGGGGCAGCTATAATATCAGAATAGAACTGGATGTCTATCCTATTTGAGCAAGCAGAGAGACAGAGCTGAAGCAAGTGGTGATCTTGGTATGGGTGTAGAATGGGTAGGTAGAGATGTTCCTCCATGAGTAGGTGACTGACACTGCTGGCTCATGAGCTCAAAGGAACATGAGGAGGGAAGCTTGATATGGTGTGGCAAAATACAGAGGTGGCCAAGGCTATCCTGAGAACATAGGGAGACAACGCAACAAAAAGATTCGAGGTGTTGGTGAGAGAGCGAAGTAGAACTGGGTTCAGCAGGGAGCAGCCAGGATTCAGAGGACAGGGTGCAAGTTGGAGGAAGTATCCACATCCTCTCCTGTAAGGCCCACCTCTCCATATATGCATTAGCTTCTTGTGAAAAAAGTGGAGATAGAAGAAACAGCAATGATGGGGATTTAACTTTGAATTAACTGAATAGCAAAATAAGAATATCAAACAAATTCAAGGAACTCATCAAATTCAATCTCATTACTGTTTGCACCAGGTTGAAGACTTGAAGGAAGGTTAGATCAGACATGAAAAATAAATGTCCTTCATTTTCTTGGTATACATGAACAGTACAGTATAAATTGCAATGGGGTTTTATACTTAACATTCTCTAGGGGATTGTGGGCTCCTCCAGGTCAGGCATGGCCCCTCCTCATCTTTTTATTCTTGGGGCCAGCATTTATAGGTCCTCAAATAATGTTTGTAACTTTAGAGGAGGGGACTTGTTTTATTTTTCTGTATTTCTTTTGGAGTCAAGAACTAAATTTTGCAAATAGAGGTCATTCAGAGAATTCTTTATATTTAATTGTATAATTTCATAGTTGCCTAGTTTCTTCTGTGAGGATATGGATCTACCATTCATGGAAGAAATGTACTTAAAGCATTTTGACCATCTTTGAGATTAAATTTATATATTCTTTTGCATTTCTAAGTGTTATAAAGTGTTTGTGTTGTTACTTTTCATTTCACCTAAAATTATTTCTTGGTTTTAATTTTAATAGATGGCTTTGGTGGTGCTAATTGATTTTTTTTTTTTTTTTTGCTTATGTACTTAAAAAAAATCTCCAATACTTCTGAGCAAGACAATGGGCTTAATAAGAAGTATTTATCGCTAATTCACTTAATACTTAATATTTCTTTACCAGATTTTTAAATATAAATGACACCATTTACTGGAACAGAAAATTTCACAAGGTTTTTACATTAATTCTTCCTCTAATTCTTGCCAATTTGCTGCAACAATGTAATTGCATTGCCTACATTATGGTTAACAGGAAAGATTAGGTATGTAGCATTTTATTGTCTTTGACAGCTTGATGAATTGTGACTTGAAGTGAACAAGTGCCTTTGTTCTAATTGTCTCTTTTTCATTAAAGCTGAGAACTGTACTTGGGCATTGGGGGAATACTCTTCTTACTGCCTTTAAGTAAGAGCTGTTCACACTGATGAATGTTCTCCACCTAAATATTGTGCAGGCAGCTCTTTGTTTATATTCCACCCTTTTTATCATTTCAAGGCTAAAACTGATGAAGATCAATCTATACAACAGACTGAAAAAAAATGTCAGAGAAAGTGATTTCAGGAAACAATGTATTTTCCTGCTTTCCAGAAGAGTAGGAGAATAAGATAAAAGAATTCCTGTATTTTGCCATTCTTTTCCATGTATACCTATGAGTGTTTTTGGTCATCTATATAGGGTGAATCTGTGGTTCGTTAACCCAGTTATCCAGCTTGGTTAATGCAGGTTAACATCATTAATTTGATCCCTCTGAGAGCACATTTGCATTTCTCTTCTCCAGAGCTATAAGTTAATTCTAACTAGTTATGCACTCATTCATTCACAATTAATTAATTTCATCCAATTGGCACACTTTTATTGAGGGTCAACCATGAGCCAAGCCCTATACTAAAGGCAGTATGGCCAAAAGATGAACACAATGTATCCAATCCCTAAAAAGGTTATGTTCTGCTTTTAAGGGAGATCAGATGAAAGACTTTGACTCCAATAGTGAAAATTCCATTATTTGCTTCAAATAATATCCTATTAGTGTATGATTAATGTCTTCTGTGGGATGGAAGGGCAGCTTCAATCAGGTAATAGATGAACAAAGTGTGTTGAAAATTTTCACTATACTGTCCAATTCCAGCAGGTACCTTTCACCTGGGGACAGTACACAAGGTCTCACTAGTGTGGATTGAGGGAGAAGAAATATTTGCAGTATATTATCCTTTTTGTTAGGTGAAGGAGTTCGATGAATTTATTCTAAAGTTGGGAAGAGCCACTAAGAGTTTTAAGGGAATGAATAATGGGAGTGTTTCTCAGTTTTAAAGAGCTAAATGGCAGCATCAAGTGTTATTTGAAGGCAGGGAGAATTTCAGTATTCCATTTGAGGTAAGATAAAGCTAAATATTTTTAATATTTCTGTGGTGAAAAATGGCAAATGTATAAACTGATTTAATTCCAGGTATTAGTGCATGTGATGGAAGGAAGATGGTTGGCCTCTCCCCTTCCCTTTCTGCTTGATTCCACCTGCCAATCTGCTACTTTTGTTTTCCCCAGTCATTCTGCGGACTCTAGCCACACGCCCTGTTGACTTGTGCTTAACTCCTGGGTGACCTAATAGGAAAGCATCAGTCTCTAAGACTTAGTAGCTTTGGGGCGCCTGGGTGGCTCAGTGGGTTAAAGCCTCTGCCTTCTGCTTTCAGCTCAGGTCATGATCCCAGGGTTCTGGGATGGAGCCCTGCTTCGGGCTCTGTACTCAGCAGGGAGCCTGCTTCCCCCCCCCCCTCTGCCTGCCTCTCTACCTGCCTCTCTGCCTACTTGTGATCTCTGTCAAATAAATAAATAAATACAATCTTTAAAAAAAAAAAAACAAAAACATAGTAGCTTTGCCAAAAAAAAAAAAAAATGTGAGACTCAGTTGAAGTTAATCAGGATGAAGTTAATGTATCCGTTAAAGTATGTTTTAAGGCCATTCAAGTCAAAGAGAATGTAGCTGTTGCAAGAGCGGACCACAGGCTCTCTGAAAAAACTTTGATGCCAGAGTCTTTGAAGAAAGATGCCCTGGTTGAGGTGTTTAATGGCTGGCAGAAGAATGTAGTGTACTGAGCCAGGAGCTGTCACATTGATATTTGGGTTCCCTTGTCAAATGTGTATATCACACATATTCCACGTTTTATTCAAGATGGGTAATTTTTGGATCCCTTACTCCTAAATTACTGTTCTTTTTACTGACTTTATTTCTTAGGCTCAGTGTTCCTGGCTCAATACAGAGTCTCTCTCTGAATAACAGATGTTTACTTGAATAGATCAGAACCAAAGTTTAAAGTCAAGTGTCCGTTCCTTCATAGCTTCCAGGTTGGTGACTATAAGGTCCAGACAGGACACCTGGTAACCAAGAAGACCTTAACATTTTCTTTAGCTTGAATACATTTAGACAAGTTTTTTCTAGTCTCTAGGCCTCTGATCTCCCCTTTCTTAGAACATTTACTTTGGAAAACTAGTGAAATTGTAAATTCTTTCCCTGCCCCTTTGAGTCATAAATCTTTAAAGAGCTTCTTGTCAGCTTTACAACCCTACATAGTCTTTCTCAAGGACCTGAGAGCCATTCCTTTGAATTGTAATCAAGGAAGATAGTGCCTGTGTCTTGCAGTCTCTGTAGGAGAGTAAGAATTTAATTTAGGTGGGAAACTTTGCTCTAAATTGTGAAACTATCTCCCATGATTACTTTTCCTTTGGGTAAAGCAAATTAAAAAATACAGCTGACCCATGATTCCCCATCCTATCTATCTTTGAGTTTCCTCTTTAAAAAACCTATTTTGGGGGCCCCTGGGTGGCTCAGTGGGTTAAAGCCTCTGCCTTCGGCTGGGGTCATGATCCCAGGGTCCTGGGATTGAGCCAAGCATGGGGCTCTCTGCTCAGTGGGGAGCCTGCTTCCCTTCCTCTCTCTCTCCCTGTCTCTCTGCCTACTTGTGATCTCTGTCAAATAAATAAATAAAATCTAGAAAAAAAATTAATAAAAAAAACTATTTTGCATTTGAGTGTTGGGTATATGAGTCTTTTACATAATAACAGGCAACTTTGAAGGAACAGACACCACTCCATTCTGGGTTTTGTGTTTTGAGACAGAGCAGAGCTCAGCTGCATTCCCTTCTAGACTAAGGAAAGTGAAAGAGCTCATAGGTGAATAACATATACCCAGATTAGGTGAGTTACCCTTTGTGTTCCAAGCTCTAAAGGCAGTAGGTTCTCTGTAATGTCTGTTCAGATCTGTTCAGTGGTTGGGAAGATGGCAGCAAAATCCCATGATCTGAAATCCCAGAATGATGGATTGGGAAATAAAATTGAAAAGAGGCTGTTAGTCACTGGTGGAAAGGAGGCAGGACTGAGGACAACCTAGCGGGCTGGGGTGAACTGGGTATTAGGAAGAATCTTATTCAATGTAAATGAGCTGATGTCCAGAGGATCCATACAATTACAGAGTGGAGCTGAGATGGGGCCAGTGGCTGTTTCAGGATGAAGGGGCCTAAAAGAGACTTAAGAATTTTATAAAAACTAATAGTCTGGGAAAGGAAGGGCAGAGGCTTCTAGAGAATAAAAGTACTTGGGATGAAACAAAGTAGGAGCTGCTCAGAAATGCATAGACAGGTATCAGTACCTGGAATTCCTTTGGCCGCTTGTACAGTGAAAAATATAAACAACTCAGTGCATTAATGTGAAAATGTGGATTACTGGATTTAAGGAAATTATGAGGAAATCTCATTCTTACTAGTTGTTCATCATTTTGTTGGTGGGGGGGGGGCCCTGACAGAGAAGGGGGTTCTGGACTATGCTTATTCTGTGTTATCCTACTGTCAGTTGATATGGATGTTCCGAGTGCATGGCTGTCTGGGCTTACTGATCAGATACATTCATTGTGACTCTTGTTGGTGGCTTCTCAAGTATTTGAATGCATGGCTTAAAACTACTTGTAAGCTTAAACCTTGCCAAGGTTGTGACATTGAAATAATGTCCCCTTTCACGAGAAGGAGCAAATTTTTCTCTCCTCATCCAAGCATCATTGGAGGCTATAAAACAACTTCCTATTTTAGCCACTGAAAAGTCATTAAAAGTCACCGGTACTTGGAGACTTACTATGGAGTGTTGAGGTTTATAAAGAAGGAACTGTTGTTCTTGTAATCTAGCATTTCATTACAGTAACTAAGCAAATAGCTATTGCCAACGATATTTTGTATGTAACCTTGGGCATTGCTGATGCCCTCTTTTCCATATTTCCTAACTTAAAAATCCCCTCAAATCCGTTCATCATTACTTGACAAGTAACACAGTATGTTTTTACTCACCCAAGCCTTCCTGGGAAGTGTCATCAGGAATTGGACAAACTCAAGTACAATGTAGATTTCTAGGTGAGGTCTAAACATTCTAGAATATTGATGGTATTTTGATAGTAGTCCCCACTGTGAAATGTCTTATTACATAACATGGCATTCCAGCATGAGTAAACATGAATGGGACCTTAAATGAGGACAGACTCCAAGGCTCTGCCACATAGCTGACCTGTGGGGTTAACAGGACTATAGTCTTACAGACGTTTCATGGGCCATTGAGTATAATTTTCTGGCCTTTCTGTCTCCCACTGTAAAGAAAGATTGTTTGACATCTTTGGATACTGGAGGAAATGCATTCTATACTGGAATTTTATTAAAATCTCCATCCCAAGACACCCAATTAGTGGCCAGATTTGACTGGCAGGCCATAATCTTGAGAAGTGTCCAGATAATGGTAAGACAGGTTCTATCCTTGGATTACCAATTACTTTAGATCCCAAATTCCAGATTCCTAGAACTAATCTTGTAGCTATAATGAGCCTTAACAAAAACAACTAAAACCTAATCCAAACAAAACCTGCGCTGGTATTCAGTGGCTTCTGGGCTTTTGTACTTGAAAATTTTATTCTGAGGTCTAGCCACAGATGCTAGCCTGTGATTGGGTCCTACCGAAGGCAAATCATTCTCATTAAAAGAAGATTGTTAACTTTTCCTATAAAGCATCTTCACTGAATCTTAAGTCTTATACGACTTTTTTTAAAAAATATTTTTAAAAATATTTTATTTATTTGACAGAGGGAGAGAGAGAGGCGAGAGAGAGAGAGAAAAGGAGAGAGAGAGAGTCAGAGCACAAGGCAGGTGGAACAGCAGGGAGAGGGAGAAGCAGGCTCCCCGATAAGCAGAGAACTTCACCTGGGGCTTGATCCCAGGACCCTGGGATCATGACCTGAGCTGAAGGCAGGCACCCAACTGACTCAGCCACCCAGGCACCTGAAGAAAAGATATGTTTAAAAAATAAACTTTTGAAAAATGTACACACTACATTCAGTCAAGAGCTAGGTTTAGTTTCTGAGCCTTAGTTAACATCCTGAATGGGTGACTCCATACTCATTTCTCGTGAGATGGCTCACCTATAGCCTGACCCAAACTGTTAACTCAGTAGAGGTCTTTTTTTTTTTTTTTTCTAGTAGAGGTCTTATCAAAATATTTTCCACCTTAAGAAAGTGCATGAATCACTGATTAAAAACAAACAAACAAAACAAAACAAAAAATATAGCCCTCCCCAAGGTGGGTAAATCCTATGGAATGCCATAGCCTACTGTCAAACTTAATGAGAGCGAGTTGTTAATAACCCACAACATTAGTGGTTCTGTGCTACCAAATAAATTTTAGTTCTCCTGGTGAGAGAGCAGCATCCCTGAAATTGACAAAAACATGTACATAGATGTGTGGTGTATTGCAAAGAGCCTCTACTGGACCAAAGGTTACTCAGGCTTCCTTGAACTTTTCAACTAGACTTCTATTTTTGGACTAACATGTTTGTCTCTGTATTGTCCATTTTTAGCAAGGATCCTGCTAGGTTGGTTTATCTCACCAACAATAAAATTTGAAATACACAGGAGCTGAGTGAATATATTTGTTGCTTCTTAACAATTCTAACCTGCTAGTCCCAGAGTTTTTTTTAACATGCTCTTTTTAACTTTACATCTTACTTAATTATAGATGACTTATTCTGTACACTTACAGGTTTATCTCATGTATTATAACAGTATGACATGTCAACAGTGAAGCTGTGACATTTATTTGTATAAAAACCAAGTACATTTAGTTAATTTACCATATTGTAATTTAATCTTTGTAAATCTTCCATTTTTAACTGCTTAAATTACTACCATATTGCCACAAAAATGTAGTGATATAATTAGCTGGCCATTAAAAATTTACTTCTACAGATCAAAATATATATATATTTTTCCATATCCTATCAGCCTCAATAACTAATCAGGTTCTTCATCCTCTACTGTCCTCCAGGTAGTTTCTGATCACCCTGGCCTGCCTTCAGCAAGAATCCTGTTAGATGGATTAGCCAGAATCTCCCCTTGCTCATATTAATTTATCCCCTGACCTGCACCCTCTTCTTTGGCTACACATTTCTACTTGCCAATGCTATGTTTGGACTTGAGTTCAGCTTCTGTCTTCAGTTATAAGACCCCATACAGTAGGTCCCTATATCCATTGCTATGCTCCCACTGAATAGTTTTCCTTAGTATATTTTAACAAGTGGACTAGAACCAGAATAATTGATGATAATGCTCCATGGGAAAAGTTTAGAATAGTTTTAAGTTTTTCCCATTTATTCCAGCCTCTGTGTTAATAATATCTAGCTGGGCTGCCTGCCTGCTGCTCTTTGAAAGTTGTGTACTGTTATATTTAATGTGCTAAGGTTGAAGAGCAGTGCACCCAGGAATCGTGTGATAGAAAGCCGGGTAAGTTTGAAAAGGAACATTTTGGCCATCGTCGATATTTTTAAGATTTGTGTTTGCTTTGGCAATGGTGTATGGATGGACAATTTATGACCTTGGTGAGTGGATGACTAGTTTAACAGTCCAGTTTGAGGGCATATGGAAAGAAATAATTCTGGATAGTGACTTTGCCTCGTATGGTTATACAAAAACCTTCTTCTATGCCCAGAAGTTGCTTTTGATAACAAAAGGGTAATTCCTAAATCTTTCATGATCTTGTAATTTTTTAAGTGGAAATATAGCCTAACTGATAAAGAGGAATGACAGAGCTTAGTCATGTATGAACATCTCTGACCCCAGAAAGTGTCTGGTGTATGTGGACTTCCTATTTCAGATATGGGTGAAAAGGTTGAACTTGTCTTTCACAATTGTTTCAAGCAGTGGCTTCCTATCTGTCCCAGCTGCTGGAAACCTCCCAGACAATTATGCAAGAATCACTGTGAACCAGAATCCATGAGAGCTAATGGAAAGACTCACACTTAAGAGAGCCACCGAGGGCAGGGAGTGGACTGAAAAGAGACAAATTTGGGTGGTTCTGGGGCTCATTCTCCCCCTCCACCACAACTCACACTCTCTTTTTGGTAGCTTAGCAAGCGGCTAGCACAGCAGTTTTGAATTAGCTCCGTAGTAAAACAGCCTGAAACCAGAAGCTAAGCTCAAAGGCTCTCCAGCTGTGCTCTACCCAAGCATGCCCCTCTACTCAATGTTGAGAGGCTGGAGGAGTCATGCATTCTGCTGCCTCTCTGCTTGTGAGTTTTCCCATTAAATCCTCTTTTATTTTACATTTACACCTCATAGTGCCGTGGCGTATGTGTGTCCATGCATGACAAATGCGGAAAGCATATAAACATCATTTTTACCCATGGACCTTTGTTTAAACCCTGATGGTGGGGAGGAGGAAGATCTATTCAGGACCCAGGAGAAACTGTAAGATTTGTCAACATTATTTCAAGTAGATGTGGATAATTTAAAACCTGTGAATATGTAATGCATAACTTAAAAGGTTTCAAATATAAGATGTAAATACATTGTAATAGGCCTTGCCTCAGAACACAGGGGAAAATATTACAAGGCCTTTACTGCATGTAGATAACTCTGCTTCGATTACCATTAGATTATAACTGTAAAATCCAGATATGAAGTACAATAAATCACAGTGCAGAGTTTCAGCTCAGTGAACAGTGTTTCAAATAAAAGCAGTCTTACATACTGGAAAGAAATACACATGAGTTTCCTTTCCAATGAGATATCCATAAAGATGGCATACTTACTACAGATCATCCAACTTTGTACCTATCACTACAAATCTCATTTTGTATGATTATTGTGAGGCCAGTAATGAAAGTGGTGTTTCCATACGGGATTGAATGGAACACTTGTGACTCCACTGCAGTTCTGTGTTATAAAATGGTTTGTTTGGTTTTTGTTACATTTCTGGAGATGAGGAATCATGGCTCATAAAGAATGGGTTGTGTTGATTCTGAACTTTGGCGTATCTTGGCATATTTAGACATATCCAATACAAGCAGGCAGTTCTAGAGGAATTTTGCATGAGTAGTAGAGGCAGGGGGAATTGGTGGCATTGAGAGTTAAAATGTGGAATGAGTCTCTGAAAAAAAAAAAAAAAAAGAAGGGTGTGTCTTGGAAGTTACTGGCTGCTGAAGTCCTAGGTAAAGAGCTCAGAATCTGAGAGACAGTCATGACAGGCAGAGCCGCTATTCGCTTTAGTCACTTTGAAAGAACTGAAATGATAATACTCCTCACTATTGGACTTATTAAAAATACATTGGGATAAAAATGATTACTTCTAATACGAAATATCAGAAATAGTTACAGATAATATGATTCATGAATCTTCAGGAAGAAACAGAATAAAGAAAATAGCTAGAGTTTTATCTTAGTGGAAAAAAATAGAGCACTTCTTCAATCTTATGAAAATTACTAAAAATTTTAGTGGCATAACTTCGGAAATGATTAATAGCAAGGCTCAGAGGACCAGTGGCCATTGTCCTTTAACAGGAACAGAATTGAACCTGAGGCAAAGTAAAGGTTTAAATATAATGATGGTCTTGGCCTGTCAATTGTTAAAGATTGAGCCAACCCATTCCATCAAAAAGTTATGAAATTCCTTCTGCTTGATGAGGTACTTAATAATATTCTTGTTCAATTTTCATGAATGTTATACTGGTGCATGTTCAGTAAGTTATAGTTATAACCTGGATGGTTAGCCAAGCTCCCCACAAATGAAGCACTTTTATATTTTTTTCATACAATTTGAAAATATTTTCAAATTAGAAAGAAACAGTCCCAGTAAAATAAAGAGAACATCACACAAAAATGACAACTTCTTTGGAAATTATTGAATCCTATCAATTCATCATTTTAGTTGGTTAAAACATTCTATTATAAACTATTTCTAAAGCATTTTTGCTTTTGGGGTGAATTACATTTTAAAATTTATAGACGATGAAATTCACATGTTTTGGTATACAGTTCTCTGAATATGTACACACAGAGTTGTGGATCACAGATCCATCACCCCAAAGAGGTCTCTCGTGCTGACCCTTTGTAACCACAACTTTGCCCTTTGTCCCAACCCAACAGATCTGTTTTCTAATTTATATATATAAATTCCCTCTTTTAAAAATTTTCCCTCTTCATGGTTCTTGGTAACCTCTAATTCCTGTCTCTAGGAAGTTGCCTATTCTAGATAGTTATATAAATGGAATTATACAGTATTTTCCTTTTGTGTATGGCTTATTTCACTTACTATCATGTTTTCAAGGTTCATCCATGTTGCAGTATGTATCAGAACGTCATTCTTCATTATGGCCAAATAATACACCATTGCACGTATATACCACAATTTGTTATCCATTCTGTCAATGTACCCTTTGGTAAATTCCACCTTTTGGCTATTTTGAATAATTGAACTTGGTATATAAATATCTGCATGAGTGCCTGCTTTCAGTTCTTTGGGATTTATACTTAAGAGTGGAGTTGCTAGATTATGAGGTACTTCTCTGTTTATCTTTCTGAGGAATCGGCTGCTTCTACAGCAGCTACACTGTACTAGAATCTTACTAGCCATGTACAAAGATTCCATTTTCTTTACATTCTCAGCAGTGCTTTTCCCCCTTCCCTTCTCTTCCTTTTTTTTTTTTTTTAAGATTTATTTATTTATTTGACAGACAGAGATCACAAGTAGGCAAAGAGGCAGGCAGAGAGAGAGAGGAGGAAGAAGGCTCCCTGCTGAACAGAGAGCCTGATGTGGGGCTAGATCCCAGGACCCCGAGATCATGACCTGAGCTGAAGGCAGAGGCTTTACCCCACTGAGCCACCTAGGCACCCCCCCCTTTTTTTTGTCCTTGTTTGAATTATAGCTATCGTAGGTATGAAGTGATACTTCCTCATGGTTGTGATTTGCCTTTCCCTAATGACTAATGATATTGAGCATCTTTTCATGTGCTTATTGACCATTTGTATATCTTTGGAAAAATGACCACCCAAGGCCTTTGCCCATTTTTTAATTCAGTTGTTTGTTTTTTGTTTTCCTTGGGATTTAGGGTTTCCTTACATGTATGACTATTAAATCCTTTTCAGATATATGATTGTAAAACTTTCTCCTACTTTTTGGGTAAATCTTCTTACTTTTTGGATAATGTTCTTTGATGCACAAAAATTTTAAATTATGATAAAGTCCAAATTACTGATTTCTTTTGTCTTTTGTTACTCAGTTTGGTGTCATGTTTAGAACCCATTGCCAAATACAAGGTCATGAGGTTTTATCCCTATTTCTTCTTCTAAGAGTTAAATAGATTTAGTTTTTATATTTAGATAATTAAATTTTAGTTAATTTTTTTACAGTATACGTTTGAAGTAAGGGTCCAAATTCATTCTTTTGTATGTGAAAATTCAGTTGTCTCAAAATCATCTATTGAAGAGACTGTTCTTTCCCCATTGAATGGACTTGGCAATTTTGTGAAAGATCAGTTAACTATAAAGTCACAGGTATTTTTAGAGTCTCTCTTTTCTATTCCATTTGTTTATATATCTGTCCTTATGCCAGTGTCACACTAATTTTTGATTAGTATAACTTTATAGTAGGTTTTGAACTTGAGAAGCTGATCCCTTCAAAATAATTCTTCTCTTTCAATATTGTTTTAGCTATTCAGGTCTCTTGCAATTCCATGTGAAGTAGAGGATTGGCTTGTAATAAATGTTAAGTGCATGAAGCACTCACCATTAGGAGATACATTGGATAAAATATATGCTGTCACAAGAAAATCACTTCAAATACAATATTAAAGGCAGATTAAATATTAAGCTAAAAAACAAGTTTCAGTAAATGTTAAAAGATTGAACACTTACCAAGTATTTTCTCTGACTGCAATGAAGTTAGAATTCAGTAGCAGAAGGAAGACTGAAAAACTAAAAAATATGTGAAAATCAAACAACACATGTCATTTTTTAGAACCATTATTCCATCTTTTGTTATTATTATTAAAGTATAGATGACACACAATGTTATACTAGTTTCAGGTGTAGGATATAGTGATTCAAGTTGATACTTCATGCTATGCTCACCACAAGTGTAGCTTCCATCTGTCAGCATCTGCTATTACAGTACCATGGACAAAATTTTCTGTGTTGTACCTTTTATCCCTGTGTCTTATTCATTGCATAACTAGAAGCCTGTACCTCCCACTTGCCTTCACCCATTTTTGCCCATCCACCCTCCTGCTCCCCTCCCACAATCATCAAACAACACTCTCTCAAACAACAAACGAGCAAATTAAAAATCACAAAGGAAATTAGGAAATACTTAGGAATGAATAAAAATGAAAATACAACTACCCAAATTTATGGGAGGTGGCAAAGGCAATGCTCAAAGGGAACTTTTTTTTTTAAAGATTTTATTTATTTATTAGTTAGAGAGAGAGAGAGCGAGCACAGGCAGACAGAGAGGCAGGCAGAGGCAGAGGGAGGAGCAGACTCCCTGCCGAGCAAGGAGCCGGATCCCAGGATGCAGGGATCATGACCTGAGCCTAAGGCAGCTGCTTAACCAACTGAGCCACCCAGGCGTCCCTCAAAGGGAACTTTTTAACTGAGCATGCCTAGATAGAGTTTCTCTCAGGGTTTTTGTGTTTTGTCTTCATTTTTATTTTGATACAATTGTACATTCACATGCAGGATAAGAAATAACACAGTAAGACAGACCCTTGATCTAGTCTTCCCCAGTAGTAACATCTTTTATAACTAGAGTAACAATATCACGATTAGGAAATGGATGTAATCTACAGATTTATTCAGATATCACCAGTTTTACAAGTACTGATTTCTGTGTGTGTGTGCATGTGAGTGTGTGCTTAGTTCTAGGCAATTTTATCATGTGTGTAGATTTGTGTGACTACCATAATACTTAAGCTACAGAACAATTATATGACAAGGATCCATCATCTACCCCTTTCATAGTCACAGCCATCATAGTCAGCCCCCTATCCACTTGCTCTCTAACCTTGATCAACTGCTAATTTGCTCTCCATTTCTATAATTTGTCATTTAAGATATGTTACATGAGTGAAATTATGCACTAGGTGACTTTTTAAGATTGTCTTTTTCACCCTGCATAATTCCCTTGAGTTCCATCCAGGTTGTTGCATTTTTTTTTTCTTTTTATTACAGAGTAGTGTTCTTGGTAAGGATGTGTCACAGTTTAACTGTTCATCTTTTGAAAGGTATTATGTTTCCAGATCAGGGCTGTTAAAAACAAAGCTGTTACAAATATCCCTGTGCAAGGTTTTGTGTGAACATAAGTTTTCATTTATCTGGGATGATTACTCAAGAGTGCAAATGCTGAGTTGTATGGTAAGCACAAGTTCAGTTTTGCAAGAAAATGCCATACTGCTTTCCAGAGTGGTTGGACCACTTTATGTTAAGTCCTATCTGCACCTTCTCTTGATGTTTTAGGCATGTCTCCTGCTGTAACCAGTTAACACTGGCTGAGTTCAGAGCAGATGTAGGAAAGAAACAAACAACCCTCCCCCTCCACCCACACACACACTAAAGACAAACCAAAACAACAACAAAACCTACCAGATTGTCCTCCTGCTTTCTTCAGCTGAGGAGTTTACTTTACCTGGTCTTACTACTTTGAAAATAGAGTTTCTCTGGGAGATTTTCCTATCAATGTGCTGTTAATCCTCTGTGCATTTATGGGGCTCAGCTTGCTCTCAAATCAAACATGGGAGATAAAGGAGGGGGAAAAATATTAACTCACCACCATGCTGGAATTTCTTCAAGTTTTGACATCCCTCCTCAATCTGTTATTGTTTATTTTTAGAGACTACATTCTGTGTTCTATCCAGAGTTTCGGTTATGTCATTGGGAGCTGAAGGCGCTAGTGAACTTACTTCATCTTGGCTATCACCAGAATCATTTCACACAACTTTAGGAATTGTCAAACTGTTGGTACATTTTCAAATACATTGCAGCTCCAGCATTTTTTCAGATGTCTTAGATCTCTTTCTTTTTGGCCAGCTGGGAAGGATACTCATATGCTGTTCTAAAGTGAACAGTGGCTGAGTGATGAATGTCACCCAGCTGATGATCTAATAAATGAGAATGCAACTTCTGATAGCAAAGTGGATGAATAATGTGACTCTTATGGTATGGCCTGAAACCAGGGCATATTTGGAATTTTTTGAAGATGACTTACGTTGCAGTACTTAGGAGCTTTATGTTCTTCAATGGGAGATGATTAAGTAAAAGGCTTGCAGAGTAAATTCTTCTTTTTTAAAAGAATGGTAAATCCAGCTTCTATTTTTGTTTCTCCTGGTGTTCTGCCATTTAGCTTATCTTTGGGTGGAGAAAATCACTGCAGTTTCAAAAGTGTGAGCTTAATCTATGATATATTAGGGTGTTCAAATCCCTTCTGGGATTCTAGTCTTCCCCTAGGAGTGATAATTAACCTCTGAGAGTATCACTTATGCAGTTTCACCTGGTGGTTTGTTTTAAGAATTTATTTATCTCATTTACCTTTCTGACTATAATCACTTCAGGTTGAAGGCAGGAATGGTAAGGGTTTAGAAAAATAGGTACCCTCACCAGGATATTTCAGCCATCAGAGACACTAAGCATTAGGGACCCCTGGGTGGCTCAGTCAGTTAAGTGTCTGCCTCTGGCTGGGGTCATGATCTCAGTGTCCTGGTATCAAGTCCTACATCAGGCTCTGCTCAGCGAGGAACCTGCTTCTCCCTCTGCCTGTTTGCATGAGCCCTATTTCTGACAAATAAAAATCTAAAAAAAAAAAAAAAAAAAAACCCTAAGTATTGCATTCTAGTGTTCAATATTTGAATTGTATGGTGCCGTTTTAAATAATAGTTCTAGGATACCTTTTCTTTCTTGGTGTACCTGAAAGTGCATGGGACTTCTACTCTAAAGTATTAAATTTGCCCTTAGTTCAACTTTTTGCTAAATACATTACTTTGGATGATTTATTATTATGAGCCTTAGATTCTTCATATGAAGAGAGTGATTAATAATATATGGCACAAAGAACTTTGTTCTGAGTTCTAAATTTTATGCATATGCATTGTAAATCTAAATAGAGGTAAATTGAGGCAAGCTCAAATTTCGGAAACTGAGTTTATTTGGGAATAGCAGAGGAATTGCAGTTTAGGAAATGCATGCTGTAGCAAGCTGCAGGTCAATCCACTGAGAATTTGTGGTGACCGTTTTTACAGGCTAGGATAGCAAAGAGACAGAAGTCCAGCGAGAGTCCCAACAGTAAGCTCATTGATTTGAGGATGGGGAGAGATTCCTGGGAGATATTCATTGGTATGAAGGCGAGTCTCAGTTTTCTCTAAATCAGGTATTTATAAATCAGTCTCTCAGTTCTTAAGTTCTTTTCTTTTATATGCATGTGGGAGATTCCCCATTTCATATCCTTCTGTTCCTTTAGATTGAAATTTCTTCACAGTATATGTATATGATGTATTATGTACATGATATTTTTATATATATTTATCTCTAGGATGACTCTCTATCTGAAGGTAGTGTTGCTATAAAAACTTTTATAAGCCAAACTAGCATAAAGCAAAGAAACAAAGAGCATTAACTTATATGGAAAAGTTTTCAAAGCATTCCCAAGCCCCCAAAATAACCTTTCTTAGGATATATCTTCCTAATGGATATACAAAACAATCTGAGATAAAACACAGAAGATGCTCACAGACACAGTTGAAAGCCACAGTGGCTTGATGCTGAGATGCTGAGGGTGTTTTCCAGGGAAGGAGCTGGCCCGCTTCCACTGCTTGGGGTAAATGCTTCCTCTATAAGGACTTGCTGCATGGCTAACACTAAATTCTACTTTTGCTTTTTGCCTTTTTTTGGTAAGGGTGAAATCCTCTTTGGATTCCTTTTGGTTAGTGAAAATAGATAGTAACATAGATCTTTCTTAAAAACTTAGTAGCATAATCTGAACCTTTTAAAAACTAGTTAAACATTTAAACACATATGTAACTGCTTTATAAGATTTTAAATGCAAAAAAGAAAAGAGTATTATTTTTCTGTAAATAATTTATGCCTGAAAAGCAATGATTTCTTCCTTGGTGTAGGGGAAGGAGGCTTTTAAAAATATTAGCCAATTTTTAGGAGTAGTTATTGGAATATTCACAATATAATATGCTACATTTCTACTAGTAATGTCTGTAAGTAGATTGCAGAAACCAAGGATTCCTTCTGTTCCAGTTTATAATTACATTTTGCGGGCGCTCTTTGAGGTTCTGACTCTTTGTACTCACCGTTTTAGAATCTACATATAAATTGCTGTGTACTGTCAATTTTGCTATAGTCAAATACATTTCAAAGCCAAACATCATGATGTTTAAAAAGGGACAGAGAACAATTATATTTGACAAACAATTTTTACATGACCTGAAAATGTCTTAGGATTAAAAATGATCCCTTTATACTCTGATTTGCTTAGAAGTGTTTGTTTAGTTGAAACTTGTGGAATCATTTCACTTTACTTTACTTTAGGGCTGACTGCAAAAGTTGGAGAAATCTCAGTAAAGATTTTGAATTTTGCCTCTTTGCCCACTGGGTTGAGTATTCCCAGCAGAAGAATCAACAAGTTTGTATTGAACATATTGGGAGTTATAACTAACACTGTAATCATTTATGCAATTTTTGTGAATACCCAGGAGATGGTGGTACTTTTTCAGTTTCAGAAGGAAAACACTTGACATAACTATAGGGAAACATCTAATGCTGAAAATGGAAAGTAGTTATCTTTTTGTTATGGTTAGCATCAAACAGAAGTATTCATGTTTTTCCTCACAGTTTAAAATTAGGCATGCAGAAATTTTTGTGTCATTCAGAGAGAGAATAAAATAAATAATTCCCACTGAAAAGGGAGCTGCCCTAAAATCTGGGAAATTTTCCTAGGTATGAATTTCAATTAACAGTATTTTTTAAAAATCTAATTTCAATTCTTTGTACACATTTATTTTTTTATAATTTTTAAAGGTTTATTTATTTATTTATTTATTTATTTTTTTAAAGATTTTATTTATTCATTAGTTAGAGAGAGAGCGAGCACAGGCAGACAGAGAGGTAGGCAGAGGCAGAGGGAGAAGCAGGCTCCCTGCTGAGCAAGGAGCTCAATGCGGGACTCGATCCCAGGACGCTGGGATCATGACCTGAGCCAAAGGCAGCCGCTCAACCAACTGAGCCACCCAGGTGTCCCAAGGTTTATTTATTTATTGGGGGGGGGGGGGGG
>ML103327.1:63747-187127 GCA_003697995.1 Taxidea taxus jeffersonii
TTGGGGGGAGGGGCAGAGAGAAGGGAGAGACAGAATCTCAAGCTGCCTCCCTGCTGAGTGTGGAGCCTGATGTGGGGCTCAGTCTCACAGCCCTGACATCATGACCTGAGCCAAAACCAAGAGTCAGATGCTCAACCAATTAAGCCACCCAGGCGCCACCACATTTATTTTTCAATGAAGGTTTACATACTGATGAGAAGGTTAAAGAATAGAAAATTTAGGCCAAGAAAGTCTGAATTGTGCAATATTTCTTATTTTCTCACTGGTTGCCCTATTTGGAAGTTCCTTTGATAGTCCACCAACCTGCAACCCCACCCCCCTTTTCCAAAGAGAGTATTTTAGAATTTACATTTAAAAACGTTTTTAAGAATGATTTAGAAGATTAAAGTTATTTGGGCAGATTGGTTTCTCAAAATAAAACACATAAAAGAAGCAGTTTTGCAGAAAAGAATTGGAACAGTTTTGATGTTCTCTTCCTAAGAATAAATAACATGTGGAGACAGGGCAGTACCTTCAAAGCCTCCGTTTCTTTAATAGAGGTCCCATAACATAACCGCCTCTATTCTTTCAAGTGAAAGGTTTTGCTAGGTTTGAATTAATTCATAAGCACTCTTGGAGATTAGTAAAAAGGCCACCTCTCACCCCTGGAAGGGAAACAGAAAAAATATTTTTTTTCCTAAGCTTAGAAAAGATGAAGGATTGGATGTTAAATCCCTAAGTAGAGTTCAGTGTTTGATTTTATAAACCCAGTAGATGAGGGTCAGGTTACTGTTATAACACTTCACATACATACGCACATGCACGTACACATATGCTTGTATGTGTTAAGTAATCTGTAGTTGTTCCCTGTCCTATGATAAGTCATCAAATAGGCGATGCCTTAGGCTAGTGTTATTTATCTATCTTTTGGCTGAAGATAACAGATATAAGTTAGCAACTTGTTAGTGGTAATGTAAAGTGGTGTCTGTAGGTAAATGCAGCCTATAGTTAAGAGTATGGGCATGAAGTCATTCTCCCTTAGTTCAGATTCTGGTTCTGAAATGAATTGTGTGACTTTGACCATCTTACTTGAACTCTTTGTGCCTGAATTTTCTCTCTCACAAAAGAAGACATAATAATCACACATAATCTGTAAGGTTTTTAGGAGATATAAATGACACAATATGTAAAATACTGGTCTATGTTTAGCTTTTGATAGATTTAGATATTCTTTATTTTTTTAAGATTTTATTTATTTATTAGTTAGAGAGAGAGAGCGAGCACAGGCAGACAGAGAGGCAGGCAGAGGCAGAGGAAGAAGCAGGCTCCCTGCCAAGCAAGGAGGCCGATGTGGGACTCGATCCCAAGATGCTGGGATCATGACCTGAGCCAAAGGCAGCTGCTTAACCAACTGAGCCATCCAGGCATCCCTAAATTTAGATATTCTTATTATTATCATCACCATTTTGATAATCATGAAACCATCGTCATTACCATGATAATCATCTTTATTATAGTCTGATACTGTATTTTATTGGATTATATCAGCCTTTTATCTGAGGGGATTACTTTTGTTCCTGTATTTAGTAGAGGAAAGTATATGTATTTGTATGTTGTATTTTTGTATTTAATAGTTCTTTAGATTTTCAAAAGGCTGAACATATGAGTAAAATGTATTAATATGTAATGTTGTTCCTCTTGAACAATACATATACATGTAGAGTAATTATTAAAATTTTGTTCCAAAGTTACTCAAAATGCTATATTTTTAAATACTTTAAAAACTAATACATTTTGAGAATTTAAATTTTAAAGTTCTGTAAGAATTTCATAGATGCTTGTAATTTTCTTTCTGAACTCTTGTTAGCCCAATTCATTACTGAAAATTTACTGTACATTGAAGTTAAAATGGAAATTTGTACTTTCGCTGGACACAGTCAAGTGAGGAATTGAAACAAAATGAAGGAACAGAAATCCAATTGTGTAGCCTCATTTTAGATTCATTCCATCACCATGAAACTTCTATAATGCAATAACATAAATAATCTCACAAATATGAATTATAATAAAGCCAGATCAAAAAATACATAGTTTATGAACTACTTAAAAGTAGTTGAAAAGTAGACAAAATTAATGTATGGTGATAAGGATTAGAATAATTGCTACTCTGGGAGGTTTAATCTGGAGTTTAGGTGCCCGAAATTATCTATTACATGTGTATGTATGTGTGTAAAGTCAGTCATTGAACGGTATGCTAAAGATTAGAGCATGTAATTCATTCCTCAGAAAAGGGAGAGGGAGGAGGAGAGAGAGAAAGAGAAAGAGCGAGCGAGAGAGGAGAGAGGGTGTGTGTGTGGTGGGGAAGAATAGATGTCTAATTTTGCTTGAAGATTTCTTTTTGCTTTGCTTATCTTTTCGTATTCCAACCTCCCTTATTGTTTCCAAAGACATTTGATGTTTCTTTAATTTTAAATTTGTGAACTTGACAAAGTGTTTTCAGGATTTTTCTTGCATATCTGATTAATCTTGTTATATTCTTAATTCTTTTGAAAAGGAGTGGAATCTGATTTGTATATTTCATTCTTTGCCAAAGATTGAACCATATAACACATCATTGCTGGCATTCCTTGTGTACCTTACCCTCTTAAAATGTCATTATAAAGTGAGATTTATTTTCAGGTATATAGACTTTCTGGATGTGAGTGATGTTTCATTACCTGACATAAATACAGTCACCGGTGCTCTGTAATCCTTAACATCCTTGCTTAGTCCCTTAAACTATGCTGAAGCCATCTTGCTTGCCTTTATATTTTCTTCATGAGAGTGGAATTCAGATTTTTAGATAATAATTTTATCAGTTGCCTTTTTTTTCACTGCAGCCCTTAAAAACCCATGTTTCGGGACGCCTGGGTGGCTCAGTTGGTTGGGCGGCTGCTTTCGGCTCGGGTCATGATCCCAGCGTTCTGGGATCGAGTCCCGCATCGGGCTCCTTGCTCGGCGGGGAGCCTGCTTCTCCCTCTGCCTCTGCCTGCCTCTCTGTCTGCCTGTGCTCACTCTCTCTGACAGGTGAATAAATAGAATCTTAAAAAAAACAAAACAAAACATGTTTCTCTGCATTCTTTGTGTTCTCTGGCTCAGCAGTTTATCCTTCACTTTTTTTTACTTTCAGTATTTATACATCATCAGAGGATGGGTATGATTCAGATTCAGGTTACATAGAACCAAAGAAAAATATTTTGAACCCAAATTGGAAAGCATACCTAAATATTTGGATTCAGCCTGGAGTCTCAAATAAATACATAAGGTAACATTGTTAAGAAGAAAAGAGGCTCTCAGGCACCTGGAGAATGCTTTTACCTCTACAGTCTCCAGTGATTATATTTAAACAGAATGTAATCTTTGAGTTTTAGATGATTCCCTTTATTTCCTTAGAACATTCCTATTTATTTTGTAAGAGAGGGATCTTGACTTGTAAAGTACGATGGGATTACTTAATCTATCCCTGGTCATCACTATTTGACACCATGCATGATCTTTTGATAAATTCTTTGATTCTAGGTCTTTTCTCTATTACACCTTGTTCAGGAGAGTTCTTAGAATCATCTGAAATAAAAATACTAAGGTCGGAAAGATTATTTTCTTTTGTTAAGCAGCAAATGCTTTTGTTTCACTCAGATGCTCAGATGCCCTTTGGTCCACCTTTACCCCCAGGGAGCCTGAAATCCAGGGAAGGGGAAAGGGGACTTCCTTCCAGTAGGCTCTTAGCCAATGACTGATTTTGGTAGAGTATGACTGCTCACCTCCCTTGCCTCAGGCTGGGGCAATTCTGAAATGCAGTACTCCAGAGTTCTTCAGTTGCAGGCCAAAAGTACCCTTCTGGGACGTTGTCTACAAATGTTCCCCTCATTAGTGTCTTCCCTTTCTCTGTCTTGTGTCCTCTCTCCCCCCACTTTCCTTAGTGATCTCTCCTGGGACTCTTTCCTTAATACATCATTAGCAAAAGAATCTTCTTAAACTCTGCTTTTGGGCAACTTGACCTAGGACAAACTATGTGCCACATAATGATTAACTTCTTCCAGCCCATGTTCATAATAAGTTTCTAAAGAGAATTTATTTCTCTTTTGCAAAAGTTTGCAAGATTTGTAAGACCGTATAAGTGTCGACACCAGAGATATTATTTACACTGAATCCTTTCTAATACCATGGCTGCTATTTTACATACTGAAGAATAAGACTACTGACTTTCTTCTGACTATAATCAGTGAACTTACATTCTTCAGGGAGAAAAAGTCAGCCTGAATATAACTCTTAATTTGCTTATTTTCGATAGTGTACTCTTCCCACTTTGAAAAGTAGGAAGTCTTAACTTCTGAAACTTTAGAAATAATACATGAAATGTTAATTTTTATGCCTTTTTTGATATGACGGCTTTTTCATGTGATAATAGTTGGCTGCTATTGAAAATGACACAATAGCAGTTGTTGTTTATAATGTTCCTTAGTTAATACAAGCGCTGAGAGCTGGAGTTTCTCCACACAAAGCAACCACCTGGGGGCAGAGAAGCTTGCCACAGTGTTGGAAGGCTGAGCTGGATCACAGGCGCAGTCCACTGTGGTTGAGGAATCTTCCAGAGGATGACTGCCACTGGGCCATCTATATACCCAGTCTCCTGGGAGCTGCAACATAAGCATGTAACCAAATGAATGTGAGTTCCCTCTTTGGTGAGGTAGAGGGAGAGACTACACCAGGTGGAGTTGTCACACAAAATGATCTTTATTAGAAGCAAATAAGGAAATCACGAGGATTGATTTCCAAAGCTGTGACTTTCCAGACAATACAGCTGGGGAGGTTTTAAGCTAATGCATTTTCATGGAAGGGCTTGACAAAGGGTGAGCTCAGGATAGAATTGGGGCAGAAGTCATCCTTAATATTCAAAGTCCACCTCTTCCTTGATTGAAGACAGCAAGCATCAGGATCCTCAGTTTTATGGCTCCAGTTTGGTGCCTGAGGGTTCACTGGGATTTGAATCCTGCAAAAAGCAACTGCAGAGTGTGCATTAGGTCCATCTTTCCTTTTGAAAAATCGCTGGGAGTTTTACCCCTGATTTACTCTGTCTGACAGGGTTAGGCTATCTCCTGGCCTCCTAGGTTTTTGCATTCTGTTTGTTTCTGGAGATTCCTTAATACTGAGGTTTTTGCATTCCCTTGTAATTCTAGCACCTCTTAGGAAGTTCTGCAAGTGGTATGCCGGGACCAGGGGGACATAGGTCACAAAAATATCTGCGGGCCTAAAATGACTTATTGTGTACCATGAAAGCTAGGTCTCCTCTTTCTTTTCCTCCTCCTTTTCCTGGGGATCCCTAACAAGAGCCTGCTCAATCTGGAAGAGACACTGGCCGCTGCTTCTGTTTTGGTCTTGCAGTGTCCCTGCAGCACCCTCTATTGACAAAGCCTGACATTGTTCCAGCTGGCCCTGGGAAATGTTTTGAGTCCAGCTTCAACACCACAGAGGCAAGAAGAGTAGGTTTGGAACTGACGGGAAAATTGATGACCCCACACACAATTCTTAAAGCAAATATTCAGTTTTGTTTCGGTGATGAGCTCTGTTTCAAAAAGCATAGAGCTGCTGTCTAAATTTTGTATAAAGTTACTAAGTTAAGTAAAGTTACTAAGTTATATAGAAATAGCAATGTGTTATTTTTTTATAAGGGTCTCGTAACCTATTACGAGGGTTAATGCTTGATAATTCGAACACTCCTCTTTTTATATTGTTTACTGTTTACTTTTATTGTTACTGAACAGTTTCTTTCAGTTTTATATGACTAATAGGAGATGTAAAATAAATGTATATATTAAACTCAGGTCTTAGCTTGGCTTTCAGAGTTGGTACAATTCATTTCCCCCAATCAAAAAAGAAGTGGTAATCTGGGGAGCACAGACCAGTCATACTCTTTGCTTCTTTTTCACAGAAGGGATGTTTTAAAATCTTTCTTTTTATCCTTGATAGAGTCATAAAGCTAAATGTGTTGTATTATATACTGCAAGGTATCAGCTTCTGATTTTACATGTGGAATGCTTCAGAACTGAATGACTTAGCAGAAGTCACAGAGCTTGCTTGTGACTGAATCCACACATGCCATAGTACAGGCACGCAGGTACCTGGGATTGCAAACTCTTTCTGTGAAGTTAGATTGTGGAGGTACAAGTGTGGTTTAGTGATTGATGTACAATAAGTCACCCAATATTTAGTGACTTGAAACAATAAGCATTTAGTTAGATCATGATTTTACAGTTTGTCAATTTAGGTGAGGCTTAGGTAGGTGGTTCTTCTGGTTTTGACTGCGCTCTGTCACCCGTGTCCTTCTCTGTTTGGGTAGGCAGTTCTGCTGATCTCATCTGGGCTTATCTGTGGGCATCAGCTTTGACAAGTAGGTTGACTTGGGATCATTATTCTGCCTACCACAGATGGCTAGCCGTCCAAGATCTCCTGTGAAATATTAGCATTTCCCCACTCTCTATCTCTTGCCATCAGGGCGTATCGCTTGTCTAGGCTAGTTTTGTGGAGGAAAAAACCAACAACTTTGAAAGACGGGAATGCTATAGACCGAATACACTGCAGTAGGAATTTATAGCAGATGTTGTAGGTATACTCTACATTCCCTTGACTTACTCCAGATATCATCTACAGACATAACAAAGGAAAACTGAAGTCCATTTTGCAAGTGAGGGTGATGTCAGGAACAGAAGGATTAGTTTAAAATACTTGTTTCAGGGGTGTGTCTCCTGAACAAGAACAGGATCCAGGGAAAGGATTTATAGCAGTGATTTTGCACGAAGATGGTACAGGCAGGTAGAGGAGATAGAGTCTAAAGAAATCTCAGAGGGGTATGTGGGGGGGAGGCATGAGGAGGCATGAGGAGGCTTTTAGAGTTCGTGGGAGTGAGTGATGGAGCAGCAGCTGTTCCAAGAGTGGCAGTCTGAGTTCGTGGGCATAGAAGGAACTGTTCTCCAGGTAAATGAAGGTGTAGAATGTAGGTATGATTAATAGAATAAAAAGGAAACCATATAACCTCCATTCATATGAATGCATGAATCCTGATTGGTTCTCTGATTCACCATCTATTATGTTTAATTTGTTTTCTTCCAGGCCTTTCAAGGTTTATCTGCAGTTGTAGCACAGCTGGAGATGTATAGTTTTTTTCGTACAACCTTTCTGGCATAGATTTTCTTTCACGTTTACCCGTGGCTTAACCATTGGTTTCGGTGACACTCAAATGAGTGACCATTTCTTCCTGCCAGTTTATAAACTGAATGAATGGTTTGTAAGAAGCCTAAAATCTTTTTTTTTTCTTTTAATATACTAATAGCTGTATTTCACCTTCTTTACCTGTGGGATGCCTTTAATTTTTTCACACCAGTGTAGGAATGGCACATAATTGCCAAGAGAAAGCCAAGCTTATTTGATACTGTTGTTTGAGAGCAAATAAAACCCAAGTATTGGAAAAAGAAAAACTGGGAATTTGATTAAGAAGTGGAGGGCTTTAAGTGACACTCTAGTGCCTTGGGCTGGAGTTTCAAAAAGTTGGCAAGGGAATTGAATCCCCCAGTGCTCAGGCTTATGACGGCAGGAATATAGCTATTTTTGTCCTCTAGGCAACAGCCTTACTCTGCCAAATTTCCCAAGACTCATACAATGAGAGCATCCATCCCAAAATGATTAATGCAAATTTAGTAATTGTGCACATGGATCATTTCTCTGTCACCCATTTTATCCATAAAATGCGCCTTTCTCTCTATGCACACATTGCTCATGTTTTGTGCCATTCACCTGTTGCTGGGGGCATGGAACAAATTACTTCTTTGTGTGAGGCTGCGGGAAGAAGAAATTATCACATTTGTGGCTGGCACCCACTATTAAGCCAAGCATGTAATTATTTGAATCAGAATGATCGTACGCACAGAGTCAGATTTATCTTGGCTATCACAAGGAGAGCATATGAGGTGTGATCCACAGCTGGACAATTTTCTGAAGGGGAGATAGTGGAGAGGATATGGGTCTCTGTTAAAGAAGATACATTTTTGGCAGCAAAGGCAAATTTCAGTAGAAGCCAATGAGACCTCAGGGGTTCTGGCTTTTGTAAAATTTTAAGTGCAGTGCGTACAAGTGGAAGGGTTTGAGCTGAGAGCCCTGGGGAAGTTAATCAGCAAAAGACGTATTGTGTTGCCAGTCTCACAGTGTGGACTCCCCCAAGCACTTCACACCAGACCCTCAAACTTAATCAACCAACATAGCTCAGAGGAGTAAACTAGAAAGCCCCTCAGGCTTGTGATAACCCTTTCAAGTTTCCAGGAAGCATTGATGCCTGCCTAATAGGGCCTTTCTGGAAACTACTAGCTCCTGTTCTGAGGGCACCAATCAACCTGCAGCTGTGTTGAGTTAGGGCTTTAAATTGACAGAGGAAGGTGGAGCAGCCATGGTGAGGTAGGGGTCTCCTCCACAGAAGCCATTTGCTGGTTAAACATCCCACTGCTTGCTGACACTCCCAGTTACTAATTTGAGCAGCTATATGCTTACTCTACATTCTGCTGCTGTGGGATAACAAAGTGTCCACTATATTTTTCTTCTATACCGCAGGCTGTCAAGCAGATTTCCTGAAACAAACAAAATCTTTTCTGTGCTAATAAATGGTAGTGGATTAAAAATGGATGAATTTTCCATGCGAAGATTGGAAGGACCCTGTACAAACAGTATATGGCTACTTATGAGTGCCACCATGTTAGGCAGAGAGAACACAGTGAACTCATGCATCCCTTTCTCATATGCCTGGCAGTTACAGTTTTTGGAGAGTGATTCTTTGAAACCCCACTTTTAAGAGTGCTTGACTGTCTTTCTTTTTTTACTTCAGGATGAATTGGGAAAATAATAATAACAAAACTGATAAAATACACCATACAAAAATAGAACGTTTTAGTGGATAGGATTGTAGGGAAACTTTGCCGAGGGCATTGAAATGGACAAAACACAAAGATTACTGAGTGTCCTGGGTAGTACACCTTTCCTGGTTATCTGATTTTTTGTCTGGTGCCGCCCTATTCATCCTCTTTGTTAATAATGTAAATAATTCTTGTCCATAGAAATGAAAATGAGTTTGGTCCGGTAAAATGCAACTGATTATTGCCCTGTGCCTATTTATCAGATTTAGATCTACTTGCAAATTTACCTCAACATTCTTTTTTTTAAATTTTTAATTTCTTTTAAAAGATTTTATTTATTTATTTGACAGAGAGAGATCACAAGTAGGAGAGAGGCAGGCAGAGAGAGAGAGAGAGAAGCAGGCTCCCTGCTGAGTAGAAAACCCGATGCGGGGCTCGATCTCAGGACCGGAAGATCATGACCTGAGCTGAAGACAGAGGCTTAACCCTCTGAGCCACCCGGGCATCCCATTACTTCAGCATTCTTGATTGCCTATGTATGTGTGAGTTGTTTGAATTCTTCCTTGAGCTACTAGTAACATCTTATGGTATTCTTATTAATGACTTAATAAAATATTTGGCACATATTCTTTTTATATTTCTATGTGAGTTATGATGTTAATTTTAAAAAATATATTCCTCATTAGCATCAATTCAGGGCATTTTTTAAAAAAATTAATACTGGGGCGTCTGGGTGGCTCAGTGGGTTAAAGCCTCTGCCTTTGGATCTGGTCATGATCCCAGGGTCCTGGGATTGAGCCCCACATCAGGCTCTTTGTGCAGCAGGGAGCCTGCTTCTTCCTCTCTCTCTCTCTCTGCCTGCCTCTCTGCCTACTTGTGATCTCTCTCTGTCAAATAAATAAAATCTTCAAAAAAATTAAAAATAAAAAAATTAATACTGAGGAAAACTATGTTTTAAAAAATGTTCTCCAGGGGCACCTGGGTGGCTCAGTGGGTTAAAGCCTCTGCCTTCAGCTCAGGTCATGATCCCAGAGTCCTGGGATCTAGCCTTGCATTGGGCTCTCTGCTCGGTGGGGGAGCCTGCTTCCCCCTCTCTCTGTTTCTGCCTGCCTCTCTGCCTACTTGTGATCTCTGTCAAATAAATAAATAAAATCTTTAAGAAAAAAAAGTGTTCTCCAAAGGGAATGCCACTCTACTCCATGGGAGAAAATGAACAACAAATAACTCTGGTGGGTGACTTGAAAATGCCACATACCCATTAATGGAACAAAGCTATCAAGCTGTCTTTAATAGAAAAATGAGATACTGCAGTTGTCTTATGTTTAGCATCAGTCTGATCTTAATGCTTAATCAAATGAACACTCAGTAAATGGAAGCTTGGTTTTCTTTTGTTGCTTGTTTGTTTTTGTACAGAATCAAAATAATGTCTGTCCTGAATCTCTTTTAAAGTCGTTTTAGATTGAGGGTATAGATTTGGAGATGGAGGTTAAAACCGTTGGGTAGCCAAGATACAGGATCAGATTGATTTTCCCTTTTGTCCTTCAGGATGTAAGAAGTAGCTTAGACAAGAAATTCCATGATTGCTCCTAATCAAATCTATTTGTTTCCTTTGATGCAACTTCACTATTATGAATATTGTAATAGAACAAAAGAAAAACAAATGAATTTAGGAGATCATTGACTCGGTTCTTTAGAATATGTCTGCTTCATTGTAGCTTACATATTTTCCAATAGTTATTTTTGACTAAGGGCCAAGGAAAGGCCCAAGTTCAGCTAATGCATCCTAGATCGTATTTTTGAAGTTTGTATAATACCAGAGTATTTATTTGAGATTTATGTTGAATGTTTCAACTTATGACATAAGTAGTTGGGAATCTGGCTTCCCCTAAAGGCTTTTCTCCTTTTCTCTTGGTAGACCCTCCCCAACCCTGAGTTATTAAATATAATATCTCATAATAAGCCAGGATGAAACATGCCAGGACAAAATTATTAGCTTTTTTTTTCTTTTCTGTCATGTCATGTTCTAATATGAGAAGTTAATGGGATGACTTGAACTTGCATTTTAATACCTGATGGGTAACTATTCAAAACCTCATTTTTTGAGATGTTTGATGAAATTTGGGTTTGAAGGTAATACCTTTTCTCTAATCACTGGCTATATAAGGGAATATACCAGAATATAACATTACTATTTGGCATTGGTCATTCCTTCTGACTTTGTATAGATATGTGGTGAGTGAGGGGACACAAAGAAAAGATAACTGGTTAGAATTGTATCTCTAGAAGAAACAATCAGAGCTAGGCTGTTATCTATGTGATGGTTTCATTTGTCATGTTAAACTTTTCTTGCCTTAAGTTCAGGAAAATTCTCTTTAATCTAACTGTAGCATTCAGCACTTTTTTTTTTTTTTTAAGTAGGCACCATGTCCAGCTCAGAGCCCAACATGGGGCTTGAACACACAACCCCACAACCCTGAGATCAAGAACTGAGCTGACATCAAGAGTCAGATATTTAACTGACTGAGTCACCCAGGCACCCAGTATTCAAAGCATTTTAGGGTTATAACCTAACGTTAATTTACAACCTCTGTATCTTTAAACCTTTATAAACACTGTACTTCAGTGAAACAGACTACAGACTGCTTCCTCATCCTAGAACAGGTACAATGCTTTGCTTTGCAAAAACCTTGGCTGCCTTCTACATTTGTGTAGAGATGGTATCCGACCTCTAGTACAGTTCTTAACCTCTCTGTGGTAAAGGACAAGTTTTTTTGAAAGTTCCTATCCGGTCACATTCCAAAATTGCGATATAAAAATATTACTAGGCATATGATATACCTATAAATGGCTTATCAATTATAAGGCTTAATTTGTTGTTATTATATTCAAAACACATTTTCAAATGGCTATAAAAGTTCCTAAACCCTTTGAATCTCTGTACTTATGCCTTCACAAATCAGTAATAAACAATTCAATGACTAGAGGCATTGGCATAATTTTCTCACAAATGCTGTCTGCTCCCAATTGTTTTTTCTGTATCTCTCTAAATAAAAGTGATCTAACCTTTACTGGAAAGTAGCGTTTCAGTGTTGTTATGCTTCTTATAATAATTGACTTAATAGTATTTGAGTTCTTGAATAATTACAGTTTCCCTTTGAGGAAAACTTCAGCACTAAATGTTCAAGTAAATATTTGTTGGATTGCAATTTTCTTAAATCTGTTGTTGGAAATAGGTTTTACGATTGATGTTTAATGCCTATTCCCCTCTTTTCTGCAACAATTAATTATAATAGAGGGAAAAAAGCATACATCAAAGTCATTGTTTTTGAAATGCCTTCTGCAAGAATGATTCCCAGGAAATCAGACCTAAGAGTTTGAGTATATGTTATGATTGACAGTACTTCCAAGTTTATTGACTTTGTGTGTCCGGCCTGCTGTGCCTGCCCATTTTACTTTGAACTTAGGCCAATATGGCTTTTATTTATTTTTCTTTTTTTAAGTATTTTATCTCTCTCTTTATTTAGAAAGAGAGCACACATGCAAGCAGGGGGAGGGGCAGAGAGAGAGAGAGAATCTCAAGCAGTGTCTTGCTGAGCTCAGAACCCAGTGCAGGGGCTTGATCTCAGGACTCTGAGATCAGGACTGGAGCCAGATTAAGAGTCAGATGCTTCACTGATTGAGCAGCCTAGGTGCCCTTGGCTTTTCCTTTTATTCATTAACTGTGACATTTCCTCCATCATTTTCCTTCATTTCTGCCTAATCTCATTACTTATATTCAGTAAGTTGTCTGTCACTATGGATTTGCAGTTCTCACATCATCACCTTCCCTTCCATCTGTGTTGGCCATTACCTTGGTTCTGGGGATCATCAAAGCTAAGACTTAGGTTGGTCGATAGTCTTCATCTGTTTTTCATCATTACATTATGTGTATTGGGCTTTGCCTTTCTTTGGAGCATCTTTCTTTGACAATTTTTTTTTTTTTGATTACTGATGAGAGTTCCCAAATAAACTCAATACTAATAATCCTAGAAAACCTAAATGAGTGGTAGAGACTGGGTGAGATCATTCAAGCATGAACAGACTCCAGTCCCCATACCAGGCTCATTGGTGTAAAGTTTCTTGTTTCCTTCTTTCCTTTTCCTTTTTTTTTTTTTTTAATAAGTGGAAAAAGCTGTCATGATTATGTAAGTTAATGGTAAAATTGATGATAAAAGAAGGGTAGAAATGGTATGTAAATGCTCTCAGGAGAAATTTACTTTTAGATATAAGACCTTCTGTAAATACTCTATAAAATTTATAGTAGCAATGGTCTATCTAGTTACAGAATACTGAGTTTTAGAAACAGTCAGTTCTCTCTTTCTCAATGTTAATGTTGAAAGCTCTGAAATCACTGTACAAAGGAGTTTCAGATAGGAAATATTTCATCTGGAACAATTGCATGGGAGTAAATAGCACAATACTAATATTTTTGATAGTGATACTAGGTGTGAGAACTGTGTATTGCCTGATTATTAAGTTAATCCACAAACCATGTAAGTTTCCTGCAAATTAAAAATCTTACAGATTTGTAGATTGTAATTACTGGGAACTTTTTTTCAACTTATGAATGCTGCCTTTGAATCCAGCTGGTCTCATTTGCAGTATGTTTTGTGAAGTTGTTAGAACAGTACTGGGAAGGTGCCAAAGGTTATTTTACTGACAGCTATCAGTAAGATATGTTAGCCTGGGGATGTCATTTTTCTTTCAAGAATAGAGTAAAGCTAATCAGATACCAAAGTCCATTATCTGATGAGAAGTAAACAAGTGACAATATCATAGCTGTCAAAATGAAGTATAGTCCTGTGAGAGGGTTGTCTAGGAAAATGAAGAAAAGTGAATATAAAAAAAAAATCTCTGAAAGGAAAAGAACTAGCCTTTTTCTTTGGAAATAACAATGGGTCATATTTTGGGACATAAGTATAGGAGGAACAATCTGGGAGTAGAAATATAGGGAGTTAGAAAAACCAACTGCTAAGTTACTATGCCATTCTAAAATGGAAGTTGCAAATACCATTGAAATATTCATATTGGTCAAATAAGTAATAGGACTGAAACTTTGATTGCCTTAATTTACAATATACTTGTTTCTTGATCTTGAATTTTAAAATTTAAACTATATTTAAAACAGAATATATGCTGTCTTTGTTAGGGGATAGGCCAGGCTGCTGTGAAAATATTTTAAAATGCAAGAACTTACACAAGACAGGAATTTATTTCTCAAGGACCAGTTCCAAAGAATAGATAAAAAGCAGATAGATGGGCTCCATTGTACTCAGTTCAGCTTCCCAATGCACTGTCACCCAGGTGCTTTCCTCATTTGCATGGCCCAAACTGGCTGCAGTCCATCCCACAGCCTATTGGAAAGGAGAAATATCAGGACACAAAATGAGCAATTTTGTTATAAGGAAATGCCCAGGCAATTGCATGCCTGATTTCTGCTCTTTTCATTGCACAGATTCTTCCAGTCTAGCTCAGCAATATATAACAATCTATTCTCCTGAGAAAAAAACTTTGCAGTTAGGGAAGAAACAGAATAGTTTTCCCGGTCACTAAACTTCCCAGATGACTCAGATACCTAGATACCATGTAGGTATACCTTTGGCTACTGATCTATAGATTGGCAAATCAGGCTGGCTGGTATACTAATCAGCATAATTATTTTGATATTAGTTCATACTGTTTTGTGTATTACTACTTCCTTTTTACAGTTAATTGCATTTTATTATATGGATATACCATAATTTTTTCAATATAACAAGTAATAAAGAACAAAAATTATCTAAAATCTTTTTATCAAGGAATAGCAACCACTAACATTTTCAAGTATAACCTTGAAATAGTTTTTTGTGTTTACATACCCACTTATGAATATTTACCCTTTCCCCCAGAATAAAATCATATATATAGCTTTTGTAATTTGCTTATTCACTCAGTAATCTTTCATGAACGTTTTCCTATTTAAATAAGTTTAGGCCTTTCTTTTTTTTTTTTTTTTTTAATTTGTCAGAGAGAGAGAGAGAGAGCGAGCACAGGCAGACAGAGTGGTAGGCAGAGGCAGAGGGAGAAGCAGGCTCCCTGCCGAGTAAGGAGCCCGATGTGGGACTCGATCCCAGGACGCTGGGATCATGACCTGAGCCGAAGGCAGCCGCTTAACCAACTGAGCCACCCAGGCGTCCCAGTTTAGGCCTTTATTATATTTTAAATATTTAACAGGTCCTATATAATTATTATCTGTTCATTATTATTATAAAAATGTCACAATCAAGATCTTTGTAAATGTAATATTACAATGCTTCCAGAGAATTGGAATGTTAACATTAATTTTTAACGTTTAATTTTTTAATTAATTAAATTAATTAATTTAATTAACATTAAATTAATGTTAACATTAATTTTTGATTCATGTTTATAGCTGTGTCTGTTAGGCTGTATTTGGTATTAAAAAACAGAAGTCTTATTATTGGCTTCTGGGAATCTGGAGCTCATGATAATATTGAAATACTGATCTATCACTACCATTTGCCTATTTTTATTAATAGCTATTAATAGCTGTTAATGTACATGAAGAAGAAACAAAAGGTGCTCACTCATGTACACAAGTACAAAAGCTCACACCCATATCCACCCACCTGAAAAACCTTTATGACTAATTGAAATTCAGTTCTTTTATTTTTCCCATTTTAAGAAAATACATTCAGGCTGTTTAAGTCTACTCTTGGTTAAGCATAGCTAATGGAACAGTACATGAGGGAAGCCTGGGACAAGTCCCTTGGGCAAGAAGTTGCAGATAACGTGGAACACCAAGAAACTAAGTCACTTCTCAGTCAGGGGCAATTACACTGACACCTAAGAAAAATAGCATTAGAATCGCTTGACAGTTGGAATCGAGTAAAGGATTATCAAAAATGCTCTATGCCAGGTTCATGCCTAAGGCAGATGACCTAGTTGACAAGCTTGCCCAAGCTAACTATATTAATGCTTCAGATCAGTGTAAGAGGAACTAGCAGCAGTTCTCTTTAACTAATCAAGTTAAAATTGTTGACAGATTTCATGTCTGCTTTTCAGTTGCATAACTATTCATCAGTAAGGTGGAGAGAAAAATTCATACAAATTGATTAGAATATGTGCATCTTTTTTCTCTTGGCACTGTAGGAATATGGGAGCTTGCTTTCTTTAATTTTCTGGTTGTTTCTCCAGTAAGTCAAATTTTCCTACAACAGCTAATCTTTTTTTATTTAAAAAGGAAAAATAAAGCTGCATGATGTATCTGTCAGTTCTGAGGATTGTGCTATGCAAGTTGTAAGCTTCAAATCTGGGTCACATGTATTTTCTGTTAGGAAAGCATAGGGTTCAGAATTTGGAGAGTCAAGTACTATTAAAATGTGCTCAATATGAATATAAATTCTTAACCAATTGTTAAGCCTTGGGGTTTAAAATTGTGACTATCAATTAAATGTGTGTTTGACATTGATTAGCCACCTTCTTTTCTCTATGGCAAAGTATTTCAATCACATTTGTTCCTGAGAGTAATTGGATTTTTGAATAATCTACAAATTGCCTTACAAACTGGTTTTCGAACCCCTAAAATCATGTACATGTCTGTACATGATTTTGCTGTATTAGGATTTGTATTTACTTCCTGATTTCTTAGGGAAATAATAACTCTTGTCGAAAGTAAAAAAAAAAAATGATATTCATGTTAATGTTTCACATATTCAAAATAAATGAAGTTAAATCAACTTAAATCACCCTAAAATTTTTAGTTTAGGAAAAAGATCTTCTCATTGGGTCAACTCATATAGAAATAAAATTAGAAGTAGCTTGCATGATATTTTCTATTAGCAAGTGTGTCACATTTCTCTTTGGACAGGATTTGGATTGGCTTTTATGAAAAACATAAAAACCTGCTTAAGTCTTATCACCTGATTCTTTCTTTTTCTCTCTCTCAATACTGAAGATAAATTTGTGTGTGAATAATGACCTCTTTCTCCAAAGATGAGAAACAACTGTATCTACCATCCAGTTGCTTCTATAGACTTTGTAGTCAGGTACTATAAACTCAAAAAACAAGATCTGACTTTGCTGCCATTACACAGGGAATAGTCCTGCCATTTTCCTTTTATCCACTAGGTGACATAATAGATGCAGCTTTTCAGTGTCTGTGAAGGTGTAGGTGACTGTGTAAAATTTTTCTTAGTGTTTAATACTCTTAGTTGTGTTTGTTAACTGACAGACTAAGTGTAAGTATGCTGATAGAACAATGGCCCAAAAGGGTATGTTCATGACTGCTCACTTAAGTGTTTATGCTTTGTATCTTGGAAGTTATATGGAAACACAATGATTGATCAAGAAAATACTAATTTTCATTTTGCTGTACAGTTTAACAGCTATTCACATGAGAAAAATAAAACCACAACCGACGTGGACTTAAAAGTTTTGAGCGTGGAAACCTGCTTTGCCGAATTTGGGTGAAACATAAAGGGAAGATAGGTAAAGGCCAGCAAATGTTACCACAGATTCTGTTAGTGTTTTCTTGGAAATGGAACTAAAAGCACTCTTAATCTCTTGGTACCCATAAAGCCCATTCTTAAAGATCAATGCAATGTGATTGTGAAACACCTACTACTTTTTAGTATCTCCTCTTATTTTGTTCATAGCTCAGTAAAGGTATGGTTCAAAGCAATCTTAAAAATAGTTGTGTTTTGAAATAACTGGAAAATGCTTGAGTGTGTCTTATCCCTGCTAATTAAATGGAAGTCCTCAAGTGAGAAACAGCAAAGGAAAGATAAAGGAACACTCTCCCAACACATTTTCTCCATTTTCTGCTAGTCTTTATTTTAGACTCCCTTTTAGAATATGGTCAAGTCAAATTTCTCATGTATTTCATAAGCTAGTTAACTTGCTTTTGAGTTTGATTCTGAATGACCACAAAATAGAGCAATATAAACCTCTTTTTTGGAGAGGAGTATCAGTTTGGCATGCATATCTACTTAATTTTTATCAGGAAGAGATGGTTCAGAGCTAAATATCCATGAAACCTCTGTCTATATATAGTGTTTCATCTTCATGCTGTTCTAGGAATGCATTTTTATTTCCACCTGTTTTTGAACCTTGTATAATCTGTGATGTATTACCTCAATTACAAGGTAGTAGCGCATTTTAATTAGACTTGACACTATGGTTTCTGGTAGTTATTAAATGTTATGATAATTATGGATAAAAAGTTGTTGCACATAAAGCAAAATCCTAAATAATAATAACAGCTAACGTATACTAAAGGCTTAACTTGTATTAGGTACAGTGCAAATGTCTGAGGATATTCTCTTTACCCATTCCCTGAGGTGTAATTCAGTGTGACTCATACTTTCCTCATTCATTTTCATAATTTTAAATATGATTTCCAGATGTGTGCCTACAACCTGGAGCTCTCTCCTGAACTCCAAATTTCTGTGCTCATCTCCATATTTAGTTGTTCTGGATGTTTATTTAGCACCTTAAAACTATATACCCATAACAGGGCTCTTATCTTTTCTCTAAAACCAGTTCTTCATCTGATTCTTCATCTCCACTAATGGCAACTCCATTCTTCCTGGGGCTCAGGCTAATAATCTCAAGGTTATCCTTGATTCTTCTTTTTCTTTCATACCCCAGATCCAATAATCAGTAAATCCCACTGACTACCTTCCAAATCCAACAACTCTTTACCACCCTCACTGCTATGGTAGTAGTGGAATGCCAGCAATGTCTCATGCTCATCTCTCATCCAGCTAATTGTGACAGCATCCTAATTTGTCTCTCTTGCCTCTCCGCTATTAAAATGTGTCACATTATGTGAAATCTATCCACTCAAAATGCTTCATTGGTTTCTCTCTTCACAGATTAAAAGTTGAAATCCTTTGAATGGTTTACAGCATTCTAAACCATTTAGTTTATGCTCTCCAACCCATGTCTTTATCTCTCTCTTCTGTTTCCCTACTATGATTTTTCTTGATTGCTCTGTGTAGACAAGCTGGCTTTCTTACTATTCTTGGAACAAACCAGGAATCCATAATGCTTTGACCCAAGGTGATTTTCAGGCCTTGCTTCTTCACCTTCTTTAGACTTTTGCTTACCTAACACACTCAAAGAAAGTGATTTCTTGACTACCTGAATTTAAACTGAAACCTGACACCCTTACCTACATTGTTCTGGCCTTTCTAATGCACTGTCCTTGGTTGTTTTCTTTCGATGGTACAAATGAGCATTGAACATAGTACATTTTTAAAAAAATATTTTATTTATTTATTTGACAGACAGAGATCACAAGTAGGCAGAGAGGCAGGCAGAGACAGAGAGAGGGGGAAGCAGGCTCCCCGCTGAGCAGAGAGCCCGACACGGGGCTCCATCCTAGGACCCTGAGATCATGACCTGAGCCAAAGACAGAGGCTTTAACCCACTGAACCACCCAGGCACACCAAACATAGAACATGTTTTACCTGCTTCTTTAGCTTATTATCTGTGCCATTAGAATGCAGGTACATGAGGACTGGGTGTTTTGTGTTTATTCACAACTAAGGAAGCTGTGCTTTAGCACATCATAAACTCTCAATGAATAATTTTACAATGGGTAAACTGAGGCTGAAGATACTAAAATTGTCTTGTTTATTTCTTTTCTTATGTTGTCTGTAAGAGCAGGGATCTTCTTGTATGTTCTGTTACATACCAGAATGTAGAGAACACCTGCTTTGCACTAGTTGAATGAATGACTTATTTTACTTTGCCAATGAAGAGGCTCAAAAACTATATCAACAATTTTCAAATCTTTGAAATAATTTTTGTAGAACTAATGTCAATTAAGAGAACCTATTTATTTGCCTGTGATTCAATTAGAGATTGGAGCATGTTGGAGGTGGGATTTAGCCATTCTATCCTGCTCCTTTTAGAATGTTGAAAGCCTAAGGCAAGATTTGGAGTTAAAAAGACTTGAACCTTCCTCTATCTTGGCTGCTTGTCACTCTATAAGGAAGAGATACATGCAGAACAGATAGATGTTGATGTGCAAGGGATGTTCTTGTATGGAAAATACATTTTAATCTTTACACTCAATATCGTGGATGGTGATGAGAGATGTGTGCATGTGATGGGAGATACAGGAATAGTCAAGTTGATGGAATGGAGAGAAGAGGCCATCTAAGAGAGCAGATGTAGATTACCTAATTCACTTTTCATCTCTTGCTAGAAGTACTATGAAATAAAGTTAATTTTCTTCCTTAATGTGAGGGAGATATTTACCTAGCCGTCATACAAAAAAGGACATTGGATTGCCATTTGGTTTTGTGCGTGTGTGTACAGATGCATGTGTGTGCACATGCACGTGTGTGTTTAAGAAAACTTTAGCACTGTGCAAATGTCTATTGCTGATATTTTTATATTTATTATACTCTTTACTCATTATAATTAAGTTCCTCATTCATTTTCTGTATTTCTTTTTTAATGTGCACGTTTATTTATTTACTTTTCAGTAAGTTTAAATCCTTGATGAGTACAGCATCACATGGATTCTGTGGCCAGTGGTTTTAGCAGGAAAGTTGCTTTGGTATTTGGCAAGAACCATACCACTATTTCCATGAGCATGAATTACTGTTCCTCAGATTACTCTTGTTTTGTTTGGTTTGCCTCCAGGAGTCTCTGTGTTGTTCTTTGCTTTGCATATATAAGCAATTCTCTTGCTTAGATAGAATTTGGTTTCATCTCAAGCATAAACACCTTCAGTTTTAAGAGCTATGTGCTCCCTCTGGTTTCAGAGACCCTGCTTGTAGCCAGCAAAAGTGGCCTTGGACCCAGCCTTCTAGACATATTTGTCCTGTTCCCAGAGGCCTTAATAGGCTCCAAGATGGAGGAAAAGAAAGAGAGATTTTCTGTATTTCTTTGAAATATATTTATTTAGTGGTGACATATATCTACATGGTAAATAAAAAAACTTGGAATAAATTTTGATTTTGCCATGAAATAAAACTGATACAGCTAAAAAGCTTAAAAGGAAGAAATAAAGCTTTAATCTTTGGGGGGAATTTAAAGTGATTCTATATTTTTAATATATTTAATACTATAAGCAATGAATTATAACTGAAAACATTTATTTATAATCATGCTTTAATAGAGTATGTTTTCTAAAAATGCTCAACTTTTTGTTTTCCCTTCTGATAGCTACCTTAGTTTTATTATATTCAAAGCTCTCTTCCATACCCACATTACAGACTGGGCAAAAAAAATGATTTACTGAAACAGTGATGAGGAGATATAAACAATAATGAAAGGAGTTATGTCTCACTTCTCATTCTACAGTACTCCACTGAACATTGCTCTAAGGTAGATATGTAGATAGAAGAATATCTATATTCATTGTGATTATTATAACCTCTGTATTTGGTATATATTTATTTTGGAATTTGTACACATGTACACATACATACATATGCATATATCTATTTTGTATATAGAATAATGTTTTCACGTTTAATCATATTGGTAACAGGTGCCTCAAAAACAAATAGATAAATAACTAACTGATATATTTTGAAGTCTTGCAATTTAATAAAAAACCTGGATGTGCAGGAAAAAAATAGCAAATACAGATTTGATAATTAATGCATTTTTTTAATAATAGAGGAACCAATAACCCAGCTACCTAAATTTCAAAGTTAACTGTTGAAATAAAGTGTATCAGACATTTAGGTGTACCTCATTCTTCATGAGAGAGAATAAATTAAATTAAAAAAATAAAGTTTTAAAAATTCAAGTGAATATTGATATGTGTAAGTAATATCTTTGTATAACCTCACCTTTGATGAAAGTGGACATATTTTTAATGATTTACATTATTATTATTTCAAACATATTTTGATTATACCTTGCTAGTAGCCATTAAGAGTTTTTTCCCCTGGCTTCCCTTCAAGTAAAATGTAATTTTATCAATGCAATAAATCATTTTTAAGGCAATTAATTCTTTTTCATTTTTTTAGCTGCTAGAGAAATCATATTTGAGCAGAATGTCAGCCAATTCACAATAGTATTCATAATTTTCTTGGGACATGAGTTATAGATATGGGCTTACCTGAAATGAATGTATGGTGTCTCATGATAGATGGGTAGTATCTCCACTGGAACCTGTGTTTACTAAGTAAGCTGTTATTTGAAATAACATTTCCTCGTTATCTCAGGATAACACTGTAAATTATATGTATTATTCGGAATACTAAACAAATATTTTCAGGAGCTCATCAAGCACCTGACTTGCAGCTCTGAAATTGTCCCAGTGTTACTTGGAGAACAAATCCTGTTTGTGTATATATTATGAAATTAGACTATACCAAGCCCAGAAGGCAGATACAATCATTCTTTGAACTGTACAATAAATCCTGCTGCTCTGGAAGGTTTGAAAGCCTATTTGCATATGGCAGAGGTAATGAAATGCATCTTAATAGACTTAACATGCAGCTTTAATAAGTATCAACCAAATATAACCATTTCCTAGGTGTGATCAAGTAGGCTCCTAACATTCAGCTTTATTTCTTTAGTTTCCTCTCGTTTATTTTTCCTATTTGCACAGCAGCAAATATGAAGCATTAGATTTGTTGATGGATTGAGCTTCAAAATTATTATCTTGTGAAAATAAACAAGAATCACTTGTGTAGTGAGCAAATATATGCTTAATAAAAGATATATTGTGCTAAGCTTTTTAGAAGGTCTGCTGCTGGTCTGATAAGTGAAAATATCCCTTTCCCCAAGTCTCTGTAATCTCAGAAACAAAAAATGAAATGGAATCTGTGTTCCAAGGGGGTTTGCATGATTACCTATAATTACAGAAAGTTCCTCTTGCCTTCACAACTCTATCTATGGATCGACATCTGTGCTTGAAAAGTTTTTCTTTTAACAGAAGTTGACATTGGGAAATATGTATTTTCTTCTTTTAGTTTTTCTGAAGAGACTTAGAACTTCAGAAAGAACCACTGAGAAAATACTCTCTTTCTCCACAGCAGACGAAGGGCAATTTGAAAATTAGTATTCTGGACTCACTCATCCTATTCCAGTTGGAAACCTTTACCCAAACAGGAAGAAATCCTGCCCCCCACTTCAGAAATGGAGCTAGCAGAAGGTTTAACTTAGAAGCTTTGTGTGCCTGCTTGTTCTAAATATTGCTTTAAAAGCCTAAACACAATGGCATAGATAAAAATAAACATCTTTTATAGTAACAAGAACATCATGTTCATCACACCTGGATTCATTCTCATCACAGCTGATGTGTAGAGGAATGATTAGAAATCATATAGACACTGATGAGGAGTGAGAGGAAGTTATTTAAAATTCTGCTGCACCTTGTGCTCAAAATATCTCCATCGGCATATAGTCACTCTTGTAAACAATTTAGGAAACCATGTTTTCTTTATACTGAAAAAGCTTAATTTTATGAATATTTTAGATACATTTAGCCAGATTGAAATTTTTAAAGAACCGCAAGCATAACATTTCCTTCTTTATTTCATAACAGGTGTAACTGAAAAACATTCAATGAAAAACAAAAGATCAAATGTTTCCTAGAAAGTGTAGCTTTTTCTTATGCCAAGACAACAACTTGGTTGGTCATCAACAACTTGTTGGTCCATTGTTGTTTTTAGAGTGTAGCAGTAATAATTACGACATATGTCTGTTTTTTTTTTTAATGGTATGGCTAAATACTTACCATATTTTACACCTATAAAACAAAAACTCAGCATGAGGAAACCATCCTGAAAATGCCTTTAAACCTATCTTTTATAGAAGGTGTTTCAACATCACGATGTGTGTATTTGATGGTTAAGTATGCAGCACAATATCAAGCAGGTAGGAAGGTGCATACAGGCAGTTGCCTGGTTAACTCATTTCTTAGATATAGTCAAGGTTTTTTATCCAGGCGCCAAGATCATGATCTGACTTCGCTGAAGTTTAAACATTTCCATGTTAACATCAACCTAAATGTGAATTATATCAGAATTACATATTATTGGTCAATAATAACAAATTATGAATTGCTGAGAGAAAATAACTTATGAGTTAATTAGCTAAGCAGTATAGATTTTTAAATAATTTATACCTGCGCGTAATCAATACTGGTTGGATTCCTTTTGTTAATCACTAGTCCTTTCATGATTAATGAATAAACTCTGAGCTATATGTTCTTACCAGGGAAAATCTTCTCTATTTTATTCTTTTACTATTCTTCAGGCTAGCCATCCCCTTCTGCTGGTAGAAGTGGCACCTGATGTTTGTAATGTATGCTGTGAAATCTTTTTTGAGTACAACGGTGGATCCTGTCACAATCTTTTTGTATTTCTTAAATTTCTATTCTATTTTCTTCTTAACAAAAATGCCTAACTGGGCTGCTGATGTTGCTACTATATTGATCTTTTCGCCATCCTGTTTCTGACTTTTCCATTAGTACAGATAGACCTTCTGTAATATTGCTGACTAAGGGGCATGCTTCCCTGTCTCACCTGAATACTGTGGTCTCTCTCCTTGTTTGTGACCTTTGAGTTTTCAGTACTGGAATGATATGTCCTGACCTCAGTTCTTCCATTGTATACTGACTTCTAAGTTACTCTATGACCAGTGTGTCCATCTGCCTAAACATAGTTCTCTTGTGTCTCCTCTTGAGATATATGGTTACAGGTACAGTGTCTTTCTTATTTTTCTAACTTTGAAGACCATTTTATATATAACTTTCAGTAGCCCCACTGGTCAGTTTGATTCAGGAAGAAACTGCATCTCTTTACAAAGTCTCTTCGAGCATGTCTAAGTAACATAACTCAGGATTTCTCCAAGTGTGTTCCAAAGATTACTCATATTATTTCAATGCTATAATAATCATATAACAATATAGAGCAAATTAATGATGTCATTGCATATTTTTTCTGTAGATACATAATTTTGTAAACTGCTACATTAACACAAGTTAATCAGGATACTTTATCATAGGATTTCTCACTGATTTCAAGAATCTTAAATCCTTTGTGAATATCTAGAAACTTTTCCATTCCATGATTAATACAATACGATGTATTTTGTGAAACAGACTTTGACAAATGCTGGTGTAATGTTTTTCCTGCTCTCCCCATTCCTGGGTGTGACACAAAGAGGATTTAAATACAGCCTGTTTTATCCAGTCTTCCATCCTTAGATTGAAGAGGATATTCTAGGAATGAGACATGATGGAAAATTAATCCTATTACATATAAACATTATCTTCTGTTTTGGAGCTTAATCTTGTGTCTTAATCAACCACTATGCATTACTTCATATCCCATCCTCTTTAATCACTTTTTTAATTTGCTTGTGTGGATGTGTCCATTCCAAATAGACCATATGTATTTTTGAGAACTCTGCACTATACTTCTTTACATTTCCATCCTATAGCATTTTACGAGTAAAAAATAAGTGTTTAAACTAAAAAAAAAATATATTAAGTACTAATATTTTTACATAATAATTAATATTAAAATGAAATAATTACCGAGTTAGCACTTTTCTTGATGTAAAAACCCTTTTTATATTTCTTGCATTTTTAAAAACTCTGTATCTTTGGATCATCTAAATTCTTACTGAGCTTTTGGGAGAGTAATTTGTAGTATCTGTAAAAATTTTTATAATGTGGGATTCTGAAAATAACCAAATTACAGGTTTACCCTCTGACATTAAGAATTATGAAGTTGGACAAAATAAATAAGGCAACTATTTTAAATATTAGACAAAATTTTAGACTGGTGATCCTTAAGAGAAAGGGAATTCACCTTTCCCTGATAAGACTGGTGATCCTTAAGAGAAAGGGAATTCAGAAAATAAGCTCCACATTTGCTCTGCTTTCTGCCTGGAGGTACTTCTCAAACTTTGGTCCAGGAAATGGAGCCCAAGTAGAAGTCAGTAGTTTCACTGGATGGGAGAAATTGATCAGTTTGAGCTGTTGAGGCAGCTATAATTTCCAGGGCAAGTTATCAGCAAGATATTACAGAGAATGGTCTGGAAAGTAGCATAAGGATGCCTCCAATCTTGGGATGAACTCTAAGCTCTCATGCATATTTCAAGATTATAAGAGGCCAGCTACTAGGAGCTGTGTGCTGAAGAAATATTCTATGAGCTGAACAGTGATGGGAGAGACTGAAATACTGAACATGTAGAATGAAGAAACCCTGAAGAATACAGCAGGCATTTATTCAAGATTCCAAAGAAACTACACTATAGGGTAGTTCTTGTTCATGTTTTTGGCTCACCATTTTAAAGCCTGCAGTTGGGATCACGAAGGAAATATCCAGTCAGTATGTCCAACCACCTTCATGCTCTGAATTCCCAGATCGATTATAGAGGATGGCAGAATAACAGCAGGTACCTGCTGGAGCAGTGAGGTGTATCAGACTCATGGGCCAAAACTCTGGATGTACTTTTTTTGTCACAACAAATCTGTACTTTGCTCTGTATTCTTCCTATGCAATTCGCTCTTCTACTCAGTAACAGAAACAAGATTCTTGTTAGTTATATTTGGCTTCTCCTTCTTACCCAAGTCAAATCATTTATCAAGTCCTACTGATTTCATTTCCTTCATATATTTCAGTTTTGTCACTTTTTCTGCATGTCTTCTGAATTGGGAATCATTAATACATGAATTATGGAAATAACCTTATACCTCTGAACAACCAGTGGATCAAAGATGAAATCAAAGAAGAAATAAAAAATACCTTTACATAAACAAAAGTGGAAACAACATGCCAACACTTAAGAGATGCAAAAAAAGCAGTTCTCAGAGGGAAGTTTATAGCAATTAATGCACACATTAAGAAAAAAAATCTTAAAATAAATTTACACCTCAAGGAACTACAAAAAGAGGAAGAAACTAAGTCCAAAGTTAGCAGAAGGAAGACAATTACAAAGGTCCTAGCATAAGTAAATTAAATAGAGACCAGAAAAATAATAGAAAATATCAACGAAACTGAGAACTGGTGTTTTGAAAAGATAAAATCAATAAGCCTTTAGCTAGACTAAGAAAAAAAGAGAAAAAACCCAAAATCAGAAGTGAAAGAGGAAATCATACAACTCAAACTGAACAAATATAAAAAAAATCATAAGAAACTCCTGGAACAGTTATATGCCAACAAATTAGATGACCTAGAAGAAATGCATGCATTCCTAAAAACAGACAACCTACCAAGATCGTATCACGAATAGGAAATCTGAACAGACCAATGAGTAAAGAGATTGAATCACTAATCAAGGTATTTCAATAAAGAAAAGCTCAGGACTAGATGGTTTTGTGAGTGAATTCTACCAAGAATCAGCACAAATCCTCCTCAAATGCCTCCAAAAAAAATTGAAGAGGAGAACACTCCCAAACTCATTTTGTGAGGTCAGCGTTACCCTGATATCAAAGCCAGATAAGGATATTATAAGAAAAATAAACTTATGGGCCAATATCCCTGATACAGACAGAGACAAACATTCTCAACAGAGTATTAGCAACTCAATTCAGCAACACTTTAAAAGCATCATCCTCCCATGATCAAAGTGATTTATCCTTGGGTTGTGAGGATTGTTCAATATGTGCAAACCAATAAACATGATATGGAGTGATGTCATGAAAATGGAGGAATAGGAGCCTACACACTGTTCCCCCACAAAGATCCTACATTATACAACGATCTATAAATAAAAATAGCCCTGGGAGAGCTCCACAGTCCACCTAAGAAACTTGAACAAGAAAACCGAAGAAAAACTGCACAAAAAGAGGAGAAGGAGCAGTTTTATTTTGCCTGTACCATCCCAATATTCCCTTCGGCTGGAAAGAGCTTCCCTCTCCTGAAATGGAGAATAAGGAGAGCATCAACTTTCCCAGACTTTTAAGGCAGTGGATGAAGGATCCACTTCAGTTTCATCTTGCCTAGAGAGCAGAAAGCTGAGATATATAGGGATGGCTTGGAATAAGGAAAAAAGGCAGAGGCTACCAGTATCAGCCACACTGTGGGAGTGGGCTGCTGTGTGAGTGTAGGATACTATCCTAGATTGCTATAGCTGAACCCACTGCTATGCATGTGCTCAGGGTTAGCCCCTCCAGCTGTCCATCTGCATTATCGACAACAACCAAAACATGGATACAGACTTAGCATTTATTAATAGATGAATGGATAAAGAAAATGTTATATTAGATAGGTAGGTAGGTAGGTAGGTAGATAGATAGTTATTATTCAGCTATTAAGGAAATAAATCCTGGCACTTTTCAAGAACATGGATAAAACTTGAGGGTATTATGCTAAGCAAAAAAAGTCAGATAGAGAAAGACAGATAATATAGGATTTCACTTATATGTGGAATCTAAAAGAGCCAAACTCACATAAATTGAATCAAATCATGGTTGCCAAGGGCTGGGGGGAAATGTGGAGATATTGATCATTACTTATCAACTTCCAATTATAAGATGAATAAGTTTTGGGAATCTACTGTACAGTATGGTGACTATAGTTCACAATATATTCTTGAATATTGCTAAGAGAGTAGATCTTAAATGTTTTCATGTACATGGGCAATTATGTGTGGTAATGGAGATATATTAAATTACATTGTACATCTTAAACTTACACAATGTTGTACTCCAATTATATCTGAATGAAGATGAGAGGATAAAGGAAAAGAACACCATAGTGGAATTTCCTAATTTCCAAATTGTTTCCTGTCAACCATTTTCAACATTTTAACCAGAAAGATTATTTTGGAAATACAAATATACTTGCTTAAAAACCTATAGTGTTTCCTCAGTGATCCACAATGAAAAGTATACATTTCCAAGCATGGCCTTTAAGACACCTCTTGACAAAGAACCAGCCTAACTCTCCAACTTTTTCTGTTGCCACACCTTAATATTTCTTCTCCAACAATGTTGAGCCTCTGAAATGTTATCATTTCTGTCTGTGTCTCTCTTTCAGAAGCCCAGAAACAGCTCCATCTGCCCAGAAAGTCTTCCTCATGCCCCATCCCTTCAGCCAGGCTATCTTCTGTTTTCTAATATTCAATTCATGTTTTACCTTCTTGAAATGTCTTTCTTTTGACATCACATATACCATATGCTGTATTAAACAAGTGAACCGAAACCTTTGTCTCTCAGTTTCTTCACACATAAAATGGAAATGACAGTAATGAGGATAAATTAATGAATTAGTAATTATAAGGCATGTGCCTTGAGTAGGGAGCTGCACCTATTTTGAATCAGATTTTCACATGCTGAAAATAGTAATAAACTTCCTCTGGGCATTCAATTAAAAAGAAAACTTTGCTAGTTTAATGAGAAGATCGACACCTAGGCAAAGGTTGAAAGTTAGTTTAAATCAGTTTTAGAATATCATAGTATTTACTGCATTTAAGTTTGTCCAGAATCTGGCAGAACCAAGGATATAATTGATGTATTTGTTTGGGGTCAGTTACCTTTTACTAATGAAATTACTGTAAATTTGCATTTTCTCTTCCTTTTCAAATTTCATAAATCTCCCATCACAGTATAATTTTATCAGATGATCAGGGTTTATCCTTTTATTGTATTTGCCATTTTGCTATTTTATATAGGACATTTCTTAGGTCTCATATTCCCAGAACAACCTCCTAATTTCTGTTCCTTGTGTATAATAATAAACAGTAGATCTTTTGTGACTAATCACTTTGAGGTCCCCAATAATGCTAAAGAATTTTTTTACCTTTCTGAAAGGAACTATGTAGTAATTTCTTACTTTTCCTCTAATTATTTGAGAATACTGAACCTTGTAGGCATTCTCATCGCTAATATAAACCTTTAACCATAACCATCTAAGTCATTCCACTCGCATTGATGAGATACAGGACCCTACTTTCAGGGGAAGGGATTTTACCTGGTTATAAATTCACTGATTCACTCAAGCGATACAATATCCTCCCCTCTCTGAAGTGACTTTACACAAGGGAGGGTTAGATCTATCTCTGCTTCTCTTAGAAGAGTTGACATTATCTGTAAGTCATTTTATTCTTTTCAAGCCTGTTTTGATAGTTGCTCTTAATTATTTTCCTTTTCATAAAGATGGAATCCTGCACTGAATTCACTCACATTCAGAGTTATGGCTCAATTGGTTTCTTCTAATCATTTTTCTCTTATATATCAATGGAATTTTGTGATTCCTCTAATGAACTTTAAACTAGTAGAATTAGATTAAAATGTCTTAAGGAATTCAGTGATTTCACCACACTTTTTCTTTTCTCCCCAGAAAGTACTATAGAACATATATATATATATATATATATATATATATATATATATATATACACACCTAGTATAGTTGGGGTATCAAAAGTCAAATTTAAAGAAATAGTTTCTTATTATTAAAAACCCACTGTCTTATGGTATTGCATTTGTAAATAATACTACCAACTTAAAAAAAATAATACTACCAACTTCAAATAGCGTTTAGCTACCTTAGAGTCTCTATCAAGGGGTCTTAGAGACTAACTGTAGAGGAGTATGTAGGTGATGTGTCCTTCATTTTTGTTTCCTCTGATGTAGCAGTTCCAATGTATTTGTGTATATGTACATGCATGCATATATATGTTCATTATTTGCCATGTTTTGTTTATGGAAAGCTTACATGAGTGCGGTCATTTAATACTACTCATTAGTTCATTTTACCAGTGAAGAAAGAAGTCAGTCTGTGGTAGATTGGAGCATAGGTATAGGTCTCTGTTATCCTACTCCAGAGTGTTTTCAGCCACACATGTTTCTGATAGCATTATCCTTAGCAAGAAGGGCCAACTTATATTTCTGTGACATTACAATTATCCTGAGAGGTTTTCTACAATGAGCAGCCTGGTACTTTTCCTTTGACAGTATATTGAGTGACACTTACCAAAACAAAGCTTTATCAAGAACAAGAGGGCAAGGATATGTTGAATCACCAGTTGCCATAATCCATGTTCTTATAATGTATCCCTAGGACATTGCCCCATACTGTTATCCAGAAAACTTTAGCACCATACATCGACCCTGGTTAATAAACCTGCTTAGCAAACATCCCTGTATACCACCCTGGATTGCATTAGGGTGTTTATCAAGGCGAAGAAGTTCTCATATTCTTTTTTTTTTTTTTTTAAGTTCTCATATTCTTAAGATCTTCACATCTAGGGTACTCAGGGCTATGCTTACACTTGTCACTCAACTAAAGACAGCTTAGTGTCTCTGAATCATGGTCATAGCACAAAATTCCAGTTAGAGTTCTCATTTCCAGCTGTCTGATTAAGGTTGATGTTACTTTGTACATATAGAAAGTGCATATAGATCTTTCGAGTAATTCTCAGTTTATTCCAGTCAGGCGCTGGTGATAGTGCATAGGAACATTGCACGGAGTTATTAAGGGTATGGACTTAGAGGGGTCAACTTACTCAAACACAGTTGAAAAATTAATTGTCCAGAGAGCTGATGCTGTTCTTCTGTATTAATGAGGGTCACATTTGTATTAACCCTTGCCATCCATTCATTTCCTGGGGGTGTCTAGAATAAAGCTATTTTATCAACTAAATACTAGATTCCAAGACTAATTTGATCAGCATGTGTATTTTTCATCTCCTTTAACATTGCTGATTTTCTTTCCTTTTTTTTTTTTTTAATTATGGTCTTCTAAAAGGTTTTGGGATCAGTTTGGATTTATTTCAAAGGATTAGCCATGGTATCTGAGCATAATTCTGCCAAAGCCTATGCCATCTTTTTGTGTTTTGAAGGGAGAACATGTGTTGTTGCAGATCAAATAATGGTAAAGCTTTTTCTTATTCAGTGTAATTTATGTAATCTGTTTTAATAGATAACAGGAATTATATGGTCAAATGAACTTTTTGCCCAACCCTCATCTTTTTTTTTTTTTGTAGTGCTGTATTGAATTTATTTATTTTTATATTTTTAATTTAATTTTATTTTTTTGGTTTTCCAAGATTCGTTGTTTATGCACCACACCCAAGGGCCCATGCAGTATGTGCCCTCCTTAATATCCACCACCAGGCTCACCCAAACTGAGGGTTTTGGAAGAGAAGGGGTGGGGGGATAGGTGAGCCCAACTCTCATCTTAACACTTTTTATAACTAGAAATTTGAAATACTACATCTTAGGCAGTGAGATTATTCCCTCAGAATAATTCTGTTGAACCTATACAAGGAAACAAAACTTGAGGTTAAAATGAGCAGATAGTTTTAACTTTGTATGCTGGGGGTGGTAGGGAGGGTGGGGATATTGTGCCTAGTGGTGGTTCAAAAAACATGAGCTTTTGAATTTTTTTAATTTTTAAAATTAATTTTTTATTATGTTAGTCACCATACAGAATGTCATTAGTAGTGTTCCAAGATTGTTTGTTTGCATATAACACCTGGTGCTAATTAATTTTTTAAAAGATTTTATTTATTTATTCATTCATTTATTCATTCATGAGACAGAGAGAGGCAGAGGGAGAAGCAGGCTCCCTGGACCTTGGTCCCAGGACCCTGGGATCATGACCTGAGCCAAAGGCAGATGCTTAACCAACTGAGCTACTCAGGCACCTGAACATTTTAAAAACTAAAAACAAAACAAAACAAAACAAAAAACGTAGACTTGAATCCCAACCAAGATCATCTTTGGGAGTTGATTAACCTCTCAGAGCCTTAAATTCCTCAAGTGAAATGGAGTTGACAATTCCTATATATTAGAGTTGTTTAAGTATTTATTAATATATGTTTCCTCCTGCCTTCAAAATATAAGTAAGTACTCAATAAATGCTAGCCACCTTCTCCTTTCTTTTCCCCAAATCATCTTCCTTTACATCGGACATGATAGGATAGGAATGTGTTCACATTACTAAAGAATGAATCCACAGGATAATACTGCTTAGACAAGTTAGGTTTTGTAGAAGATTGATTTAGACCTAGATCAGAAATAAGGAGGCATTTGGAATGCAAAGCTTTATCTCTGAGAATAAATATGGTTTACTACAATTACTGCAGCTTTGCTCTAACCATCGGGCTTCCCAATTTGGGTTCACATATCGTATTTTTTGTCTGAATTACAAGAGTTTGAATCTATGTTTTGCCACTTTCTAACATTTGATTTTGTACAAGTAATTTATCCTCTGCCTTGGTTTTCTTATCTGCACAATGTTATATCATTACAGTACCTTTCTCAATAGGGTATATAAAGATATGCTGAGATAATCCATGTAAAGCACTCAGCCAGTGCCTAGTTCCTTGAAAGTAATAAATGAAAAATGACTAGTTATGGTTTGTAAAATGTTAACATATATTCAGTCATGTGTCTGTTTTCCCAATAGATAAGGATTTCCTCCTGTTCTAGTTCCTTCTGTATCACTAGTTTTGCTAAATGAATGATGGAGTGAATAGCAGAGAGATTGTTTAGGCCAGTGCATAACCACTCTACTGAGATGTCAAACACCCAAGGACAAGTTATAACGTGAGAAGGAATCCTAGAACTATATTGGATGGCTATTTTGGAGAATTAAATATAAACAAGCAAAGAAAGAGGTGTCTTATTTGTGATGTCCACACTCACTTTCTATAATTTCTATCTTTTATTATTTTGGTCTAGAGATCTATTTATTGGAGCTATGGTTCAAGTGATGGGTGTTAACATAAATCCAAGGGCAGAGGGGCGCCTGGGTGGCTCAGTGGGCTAAAGCCTCTGCTTTCAGCTCAGGTCATGATCCCAGGGTCCTGGGATAGAGCCCCAAATCGGGCTCTCTGCTCAGCAGGGAGCCTGCTTCTTCCTCTCTCTCTGCCTGCCTCTCTGCCCACTTGTGATCTGTCTCTCTGTCAAATAAATAAAATCTTTAAAAAAATAAAAAAAATAAAAAAATAAAAAAAAATCCAAGGGCAGAGAATGTGGAGAATGAAATATGATTACAAAGTGACTATCCGGAGACAGGATGATTGGAACTTGCCTACCGATTATGTTTGGCATTCAGTGGTCTTTCTGTACTAATCATTAGCACACCAGAAAATGTGATTGATAGAATGTCAGTATAGAATTTTTTTGAAGAGGCAGACTACATCTGCCTTTTTGTACCATTTCTAGGCTAAACACCTAAGTGATTTAATGTTTACCATTGTCTAAGTGAGAAAAGAGGGTTATCTTTCATTAGTAAAGATAGGTTTACTGTGTGAAAGGCAGTGGAAGTATAAAGTAAAGTCTCATTTAACCATTACATCCTTTAAGTCAAGCATGTGGGTAAAGAGAAAGTATCAGCATAAAAATATAAGTATATGGACATATATCGAGAATGAAACATTTCCTAGTAAATTTGCAACTGAGAAGAAGCTGGATTTTGGCAGACAATATTTCAGATGTTACTGAATGGAAGTAATGAGCCCGAAACTACTAAAAATTTAAGTGACTCCTAAAGTTGATATAACCTTTTAGTGGCAGATCAGGTTTTAAAATTCACTCGTTGATTCCATTAAGTCCTAGAGCTTAGTCCATTAAGCCATGCTACCTCCATTTAAAACCCATTACCAGATCTTTACATGCTTAGCATTCAGTGTTTGGAGTAACTAAATCCAACACACCTGAAGTAGTGTATTCCTGGATAGATGCACACGTATTTGCATATGGATCTCTATTCTTTTATTTTTCCATAAGTTTTACATTTACGAATTGATGATGATCCTCTATGACTCAGGGTTTCTTTCTATGTTGTTACCATGCTTTCGTTCATGATTATTTCCAGAGTGACTGATGTTAATTTTGCAGGATGTGTAAGCTGAACTGATATCTCTTAAATCACAGTGCTTGATAAACGGAGGAGGTTAATAAGGCATGGATCATTACAATTGTAGACCCATCCTAATTTACACTAATGACTAACAGAACTCACAGCAAATAAGAATCTGTGAATTGGAAAGTGAAATGGCTTGATTAAAAACAATGAATTTCATGTGTTTGGGAACTGCACAAAGAGAATAATAATTTTGATGTCATCTATCCCTGATAGAGAAACTGTCAATACAGAAAACAGATGATTGCTTATGAATAGCTTATGTGAATGAGAGTATTTACAGGCTCATAATAAATCAGGTCCTATTACAGTGAACTCTGCAGGAGGCTGGCTGTGGTCCTTATCCTGTAATTTTGATGAAATATTTTCTGAAATAAAGGGCAATCAGTTGGGTATTTTTGTTATATGGGAGATTTTATTGAAATAGTTTCTGTCATAATGGAATTTGACCTATAGATGAAGTGCCGTTTAGTTACTTTCTTTGGGAATCAGCACATAAATATTCTTGTTAGGATTTTTCTTTTATTGGTAATATCAGGAATGGCAGAGCCATGTGACTAAAGGGAGCCTGAGGCTTCAGAGTGTTTCCAGAGAACAATCCTGCCACTACAGACACTAAAAAAGGACGGAGCTGTTGTTCTTTAGAACCATTTAGAGGGAGGTGGGGAAAACTCATGCTTCTGTTTTCAAAAGAAGTGGATTGACCATATTGACTTTTCCTACCTTCAGGCGATTTTTATATTATGCGTTTATGCTAACGTGTGTGTCTCTGTGTGTGTGTGTACCTGTACATATATACACATGCATATGTTTATGTGGTGGTTACCGTAAGGGGGGTAACATATAAGGTGATTTTTGAGAAATTAATCTTGTGCTCTTCTAATGGAAACCTATCCATTGGCCAGTAAGATACAACACTCTTAAAGAAGACATTTTAGTTTTAACATCAGCCATGCCAAATAGAAGCAAGAAGAATGAAGGGGAAAGATACTTTTAAGTGTGGGATGACACAACCATTTATTAGTATCCTAGTAGTATTAAAATTGGGTTCTGTGAAGCTATGCTGGGGAAGAGCACTTATGATCTCTAATTACAGCATTTATTACCAGTCTTGGCTTAGCACAAAGGTACCACAGCTGTGTTGCTTTGGTGTTAATTTCAGGTCTCTGGGAGCATCTCTGTGGCCATTATGTGCAGGCTATTTAGGAGAGGAAAAAGGACTGGGGTCTTAGGTGGGTAGTGTGAGAAGCTGTGAAGTATTTAATCCTAAAGCCATATCCTTACTGTCACAATGAGAGAAGATGACTCATGTCTGGAAAATTTAGAAGTGGAAACCATGGTGTTGAAAGGTGAGTCCTTTCAGAAGTGTTAACTGAAGGCTTTTCTAAAGACTGAGAGTCCTATTTTTGGAAGAAGAACTAATAAAGTGTGTGTATATGCCTGTGCATGCACGCATTTGGATATACATGTAGATACTTATGGGAGAAGGATGGAGAGAGAGAGGGGAATGAGCACACACAGTACCTAGTGATGTCTATATTATGAGTTGCTCCTTCCTCAGAAATAATGCTCTATTGCATTGAGAGTGATGCAAGATACCTTGGGAGGAATAAATGCAGATAATTAGAGTAAATAGTTCCTAGGGAGTTAGAATAGATAGTTCTCCTGGCCCAATATTGTGGAGGAGATTCAGACAAAAAGTAACATATTCAATTGAAAATTGACTATTACCATAATTCTCATAATTATTTAGCCCTGGTCCTATGTTTTAGAGGTCTTAATGCTCACCAATTTAAATATAATAATGGTATCTCTATTCACAATTTAATTGGCTGGATTTCATTCTCAAGCTGTTTTTTTTTTTTTTTCCAAGAAGAGTTTATGGATTATATGTTCTGAATTCTTGCATGTCTGAAAGTATTTTTCTATGGTTTCTGTTCTAAAATAACTTCAATGTCCATAAGAATCTTGGATCATATTATAAAAGTTGATTTTATTTTAAATATTTGATAAAACAAAACATATATGTAGCACAACACAGATTATAAAGCATCATAGTAAATCAAACATCAGTGACCATACCAACCAACTTTTATCCTGATTACTCTCTGTTTGCATCCTCCAAGAAATACTATTTACTAGAGAGGTTCCTGGCAATCCATTACTTTGGGTAGAAACCATGGACAGAGAGAACCCCTGAGGTGGACAGAGTCGACTTGCAATGTTGGAATAGTTTTACCATCCGCTTCTTTCCTGCCAAGTGAAAGAGGAAGAGCAGGAGCTGAAATTCTTTTTGATGCTTCAAAAGGTTCTAGTAAAGTGATGTGCTACAGATCCCAATCTCTTACTCCCACCAGGTCCTTGCTGCTATCCTTCCTGGGCCTCATATAGACCTACCTAAAATATAATAAGGGAGACTTCTTAATTCATGCAGTCTATTTTTTTAACTCTGCTTTTTACGTAAACATATCAGTTGTTGAGACTCATTTTGAGCTTAAAGTCAAGCCTCCTGCCCGTCCCCAACTGTCCCTCTGCACATGCTGAAGAACTATGAGACCTAAGTCAAATCACTTCATCTCTCATGGCTTCACTTCCTTTGTGTAGCATGAGAAGCTTGGACCATAAGGACTTCTGAAATTCTTCGAGTACTAACTTTGAATTCCTAGAAGAGTTCACTTTGTACTTTTACTTTAAGATATCTCATCCACAGCCATATGGGAATGTAAATCTGCCTAGAGACATTGTTGATTAAACAACATAAACTATGTAGATAATTTTTCTCAGCTGTATAGAGCTAGTTTCACAAAGGTCTGATTACTAGGTGGTTGGTGTTCATGTGTGTGTATTTAGATAGAGCCGGTTAACTGTGCTGGATTGTAATGGTCCAAAGGGAGAAAATAAGTTCCAGATGGAAAACAAGAGTAGGAAACGAGTGAGGGGATCAAGGGGATGATTTCCACGCCCCCAAAACCTCCATTTTCTTTCCCTCCCTTCTTTCCTTCCTTCCTTCCTTCCTTCCTTCCTTCCTTCCTTCCTCCTTTTCTTCCTTTCTTTCCTTCTTTCTTCCTTCCTTCCTTCTTTCCCTCCCTCCTTCCTTCCTTCCTTTCTTCCCTTTCTTCTTTCTTTCTTTCTTTCCTTCCTTGCTTGCTTGCTTGCTTGCTTGCTTTCACCCTGGGCAGCAGACATTTCATTTGGTAGAATCCTTAGTTGGGTATCAACCTTTTATCTGGTTTCACACATTAGAAAGGGAAGGTGAAATATTTTGAGGAAAAGATCAGAGACTAAGAAGAGCAAAGATAAAGTCTGGGGAAGTGTTGTAATAGTGTAAAATGACTGGTAGATATGCCATCATCCGTTCTAAACACACCACATAACTTTTGAAACCCTTATTCTCTTTTTGCATTTACCTTACAATCTCTCAGTTTCTCACCCAGCGCTGGGATAATATGGACAGGATCTAATGCTGATTGTGAGTGACAGAAAGGTCCAACATACCAGAGGCTGATTACAAAAGAATACTTGAGCAAGGGAAGACAAGAAGTGACACAGGGAATGCCTGCACACTGACCATGGGATGGATGGCTATGTGTAGTGCCTTCAGAACCTAGAATAGCTTTCCTGTGATTTGTAAGAAAAGTGAGAATCTTTATTGGGTAGAGTATTGACTCATATACTATGTCAAGGACTGCTTAACATACTTTTGTGTATAGTGTATAATGGACTTCTCAGGAAAGAGTTTGTTATAGACTTTCCTATGTCTCTAATTGAGGATATAATATGAAAGTTAGGTGGGCAAAATGTTTTAGAAATCTTTAATAAAAAAATTTGTACAGATGCTAAGGATAGTATTATAGCTGGCATATTAAAAGTATTCTGACACTATCCATTTGACACCCTGCAAAGCAATGCAAAACAAAAGGAAAAACTTTTTGTATGTGTTTTAAAGTTGTATTATTCCTATGAAAAATTCTATTGAAAAATATCACAATCCTGGAAAAAAATTACATCCCATAGGATTTTATAAAATCACATTCATTTTGAAAGTAAATGAGTTTAAGTGGAATTACCAAGGTGACTTCCACTATTACTGTTATTGTTGTCTTCAGTAACTAATGACAACCTTTTCCCATAGAACTGAACATAAATTAAATGAAAGCAATGCCACTGACTTCCAGTAATAAATAGAAAGGAGACAGTAATGGGGACTCCCTACTGTTTTTCTTTGCTAGTGTGTCCTAGGAATGCAGAAGAAAGAGTATCTAGTTCATCATTCATATTTTTTATGAAATGTACTTCTTTTCACACTAACCTAAAGATAGAGTATCAGTGCATTTTAAAAATGAGCTATCTTCACATATAATGTGACAATTCACAACATAAAACTTAAGGGAGAAATCTGCATTTTTATACAATTTAGATTCTGCTGAAAGAATATCAGCCTCATAAATTCAATGAATGAAATATATCTTTCTAAAATAATCATCAGTTTCATCTATATTTGAATTTTGAAGGCTAATTTCTCAGTTCAGCTAAAAATATTTGAAGGTGAGGCAATATATCAGTTTAGTCAGGTGGTGAAGTTGACAGACTCGGAATGTGGAATCAGAGGCAAAGGTTTTGATTCCATTTAAAACCTGTGTGCCCTTGGACAAAAGAGGGTTTCAGTTCCCTGAAATGTGAGATGGGGATGAAAAGGCCAACTACTCTGGTTTGTTCAGTCACTTGGTGGGCATCTTATTTGTGGTAGACACCTTATTTAGTCCATCCACCCATGGTAGGATACCAACCATTTTGTTTGTCTGCCTCCTTGTGCCCCATCCCTTGGCCATAGTTGACTGGGTGGGAGTGAGCATGTGGCTCAAGGTAACCCAATGAAACTTCCATTATTGGATATCTGGAGTTTGGGAAAGGGAGTGACTGATCGTTTCACTGAACCCAAATGCTTGTGCCTGGACCTATAAAATGTTACCCCAGATACGACTCTCAAACTCACCGTGTGGATTGCAGAAGAAGAAGAAATACTTAGGAATCAGATCTAGACAGATGTGGCATGAGCAAGAGGTCAGGCAGCTCTCCATGCCTTCCTGATGCTTACTCACCTTTCTGTCTTCGGCTTTCATCTGAGTCTTTTGTGGAGAAGTCTCTTGCTAAATTGTCTTGAGTTTCATTCTTTGATATGTAACTCAAGAAGTCCTAACTTATACAAGAATTAAGTGAGAATGTTCATGGAAACAATCTTAAAAAACTGTCGAGCAACTTTGCAGAGTTGTTGTAGGATTTCAACAGATACAGAAAACAGTACAAACTCCTTAGTGTATGAATTAGTTTGCCATAACAGAATTCCAGAGGCTGGGTGGCTTATACAATAGGAATTTATGTTATCACTGTTCTGGAGGCTAGAAGTCCAATATCAAGATGCCATCAGAATTGGTTCTGTGAGGCCTCCCTCTCTTCTTAGTTTGTAGATACTTGCCTTTTATATACATTCTCACATGGCATTTTTTCTGGTGCCTGTGCATGGAGGGAGAAAGATCTCTCACAGCTCTCCCTCTTTTGTAAGGGCTGTTTGACTAGAGTCCCATCCTAATGAGCTCATTTAACCTTAATTACCACCCTTCAGGTCCAGTCTCCAGAGAGTCACATTGAGGGTTAGGGCTTCAACGGATGAATTTTGGTTGGGGAGGGGCACAATTCAGACCTTAACAGAGTGAGTAAATGACATAGCACACGTAGATACACAGAACAGAATCCAATGCAATGATTCCTTTGGGGTTTCCTGGCCTTCAGCTAATGATTGTCCCCTGCTGTCTGGGAAATCACCTGATTGAGATGAGTATTCTAGAAAGTCCCTTGAGAAATTCCATTAGGTTTTAGAACCATTAAAATTTCTAATATTTCTTGGTCTCCTCCCAGTTTTATTTCCTCTCAGCTCTGGCTGTTTACCTGCTGGCTTAAAAGGTGAGAGTAACTGGTGACAACTCTACTTTGTTCATTCTTTAGAGTCAGTTTCCAAAAAATACACCATCCCTTAGCCATCTCAGGGTTTAGTTTATTTGTATCTATTCCTGTACCCATATAGAGGTGAGGTATCATTATATTCATTCAGTTATAGTGATTTAGTTTCTCCTTGGAGTCAACAACCCTGTCAGTGTGAGTACCTATTATTATTTTTCTTTCTTTAGCAAATCTGGTGGGCTTGAAGTAAAATATAATATTTGTATAAATAATATTAGTGGGAAACTTGGGAGTGTGCCAATCTAAAATTTCTATAGTCCTACCTTGGGTCTTGTTTTTTTAGGGAAACTGGAAGTAATATATTGCAAGAGACTCTTAAAACAAGCAAAATCTTACACTCTAACCTCCCTGTACCACACAACTGCCCTCCCGTACTACTCTTAGGAACCAGAAGAAAGCTCAGGAAGACCTGCTTTGGGAATTAGCTTGGTGTCCCAAATAAGTCTGAATGAGTGAGTTTCTATCCCAGCTTCTTCCTCAACATTAGCTGCCTTTATTATCTTCATTAAGACCCGAAACTCTTCCACTGCGTCCTCTGGCACTCACAGGTGATGATAAACAAAAATCCCCTATATTCTCCTCCTTTACTTTCTGAATGTTTCTTTCATCTTCTCAATCTGATGAAATATGGTTTTCTTCCTGAGTACATTATTTCACTAGAAACTCTGAATTGGTGACTCTAGAAACCCTTTGGATCCCTACCACAATGCTTATATAATTGGTATCTCTGGCTTTCCACTCTCCAATATGGTAGACACTAGCTAAGTGTGCCTCTTTAGCACTTGAAATGTGTGCAGTCTAAATTGAGATGTGCTGTATGTGAATGAAGACTGAATGAAAATAATATAATTTCATTAAAAGTTGTATGTTGATTGAATGTTGATACCATTTTGGATATATTGTTAAATAACATATTATTCACTTTAATTTTACTTATTTCTCTTCTGCTTTTTTAAATGAGGTTACCACAAACTTTTTAATTATATGTTTCTTATATTCTATTGAACTACTTGTTCACACTCTCTTTTCCCTTTACAAAATCCCCAGCATTTAATATCAGGCACTTGCTAACTTTTTACTCACACTATCCACAGTCAAATTCTAATCCCCAACACATATTCTTTCACTCTCTCATATTTTTCTTTTTCTTTTTTAAAAATACTTTAGCACTTGGCTCACTATCATTCTTCCCAGTATCCTGTCATAAAGTCCTCATGTTTATAATACTCATGTAGATAAATTTTCAATAAATATGGCCTCTCACTTCCTTTACTTCTCTTTTTCCAATGTGGTTTTGTTTTTCTTTTTTTCCCTCAACTTTCCCTCAGGCATTCTTATCATGGTCATGTGCTAGAACTTGCCATTACGACACCTCCAATTCCTTTGTGATTTCAATTTTCAAACAGTTTACTACCTCGTATTTAAGTGTAGTACCCAGTCCAATAGTCTTTCCACCCCATGCATTGATCTCGCTACCAGTTCACCCTTTCTTTAAGCCACTCATGTGCTCAGTTTTCCTTACCCACTTTAAATATTATCCCTTGTAATCACTCCCTCGTATACATTCTCTACCCCCTTGTCCTTTTCTCACTTTGTCTTATACATCAGGCAAAACCTCAACTCTGTTTAAGATTTATTTATTTTAGAGAGAGCAAGTGAACACATGAGCAGGCGGTAGGGGCAGTGGGAGAGGGAATCATAAGCAGGCTGTGTGCTGAGCACTCAATCCCATGACCTTGAGATCATGACCTGAGCCAAAACTAAGAGTAGAGCTTAACTGCCTGTGCTACCCAGGCACCACCCAACTCTGTTTAAATGTAGTTACCTATCTTCTCCATTTTTGCATATTTGAAGCTGAATGGATATGAACAATCTACCTAGCCTCATGTTAGATATGTGCCCATTACAGAAATATGTCCCTAATACTGTTGAGCAATCATTTTCTGTCCCACATGACCACTTTATACCTTTTCCTTTCTCTTTAAACCTCAACACCAACTCTATAGCCTCACTTTAAGTGTAAGACTTTGCTTTCTAGTTCATTGGGAAAATGGAAATAATTGGAAGGGTGTTGTCACAAACCTTTACCATCTTATCTCCCAAATGCCACATCCAATCCATTCACAAATCCTTCACCCTACCTCAAAAATAGGTCCAAGATATTTTCTTTTCTACTCCTGTGCCACTCTCACCCCTTCCCCTTCTATTTGCCACACAGTAGCTACAGTGACCTTGTCTAATCTTGACAGGCCAAGTCACTTCTTAATCAAATGCTTCCAGTAGCTTCCCACCATACTCAGACTAAAGTCACAGCTTCCCGTGGCCTTTATTATGTCCTTCTCTTTCAATTCTCTGACATAATTTCCTCTGCCATTTGTCTTCATTCACTCAGCTTGTGGCCTCCTTGCTATTACTAAAATAGATAAGCATATCTCTTCTCTGGGGTTTTTTAGTGGGTGAGAACAAGAGATAAAACTAGAATGTCCACTAATAATTTAGACTTTATCCTGTAAGTACTGGAGAATCACTAACTGTAGGTGAAGAGATAGGTCAGTTTGCATTTCAGAAAATAAATAATATGTTAGTGTTATGTAGGATGACTAGGGATGGAAGAGACTGAATATCATTTAGTAAAATTTACTGATATTTTTTGAGGTTTCTAACTAGGTTTTGGAATAGAGATAAGCTGGATTTGAACAAAATTTTGAAAATAGAATTGAAAATGTATCTCAGTTAGGCAGGCTTGAAGAATAAGAAGAGTCCAAGATTCCTGGGGCACTTAGTTTGCTCTGAGTAACTGAAGGCAGCAGTTGATTTAAGTTGGGATAGCCAGAAATTGGCTGACTTCTAAACTACAGAAATGGTTCTCACAGTTCTGGAGGCTGGATGTGTGAAGTCGGGATCCCGACATGATCAAGCTCTGGTGGGAGACCATGTCCAGGTTGCAAACTTTTCATCACATCCTCACAGGGCAAGAAAAGGCAAGCTAGCTCTCTGGCCTCTACTTTTCAAGGCACACATCCCATTCTTGAGGGCTCCACCCATGTGATCTAGTTTTATTGCAAAGGCCCCAGGTCTTAGTACCATCGTATTCAGAATTAAGGTTTCAACACAGGAATTTGGGGGGGACATAGACATTTAGTCTGTAACGATGTTGCGTATCTACTCCTGATATTAGACCACATCGTGTAGCGTTTGGTTCTAGTCTGTACCCGGGTCTTGACCCAAGATTGGCATATCAGGGCCCTATGAAGACCATCTCAGGGGAGGTTTCATCTGTAGTAGATACATGGGTACCACTCCAGCACACCCCTGTTGTGTTTATGCTCTAGTACTTACAAAATGGGGACTTAATGCTCCAGGAAATCATATTTTATAAACAACAAATGCCATTTAAATAAAATAAAATTAAGATCCAATAAACTGAACATATTAACAAGTGACTGACCCCTCTGGACTACAAAGTGTCAATTTGAAATGAGAAACATTCCTTAAACTCTAAGGTCTGTGTAATTCACAAGAAGTAGAAAAGGTGGGAATGCAAGCTGGTGCAACCACTCTGGAAAACAGCATGGAGGTTCCTCAAAAAATTGAAAATAGAGCTACCTTATGACCCAGCAATTGCACTACTGGGTATTTATCCTAAAGATACAAACGTAGTGATCCAAAGGGGCATGTGTACCCGAATGTTTATAGCAGCAATGTCCACAATAGCCAAGTTATGGAAAGAACCTAGATGTCCATCAACAGGTGAATGGATAAAGAAGATGTGGTATATATATACGATGGAATACTATGCAGCCATCAAAAGAAATGAAATCTTACCATTTGCGACGACATGGATGGAACTAGAGCGTATTATGCTTAGCGAAATAAGTCAACTGGAGAAAGACAACTACCACATGATCTCCCTGATATGAGGAAGTGGAGATGCAACGGGGGTGGGAGTTAAGGTGGTAGGAAAAGTAAAAATGAAAGAAGATGGGATCGGGAGGGAGAAAAACCAAAAGAGACTCTTAATGTCATAAAACAAACTGAGGGGGGTGGGCGGAAGAGGGGTTGGGAGAGGGTGGTGGGGTTACATTATATGTTTAAATAAAGCTTAAATAAAGTTAAAAAAAAAAAAGGACTTTTTGATGCCCTGTCCTTCAGATCACTCTCCCAGCGCCTCATCCCTTGGAGGTTATCGCTGGCTCTCACATTTCTGTGTCCCAACTCTGCACATTGCTGGTAGGGCCTGGTTTCACTCTGTCTAATAATTCTCTATGACTGAGTTATCTTTTTAGTACTGGGTCTGATCTGTGATCCCAGCTGCCAAGTCTACACCCTCTCAGGAGAAAGCTAGCAAAAGTCTCATTTATATACCACTCGAGAGAACCACTTTACAAAAAACCCTGCCATGCACGTCAGATATCCTCTGACTTCCTACAAGGCCAAGAATCTTTAGAAGGGACCTAGAATTGTTTCATTTATAGAAGATGCCATTTCTGAAGCAAAAACTTTTAAAGTGTTGAACACCAATACTTATAGCTGCTGCTCTTGGTCCTACGAAATTGAAGAATCAGTGACGTTACCTGGGTAGTTTATTTGAAGAGTTTTACTGTTGCTGTGCAGCCTGAGTGCTGTTTTGCATGACAGGTAATTCTTTTGTAGTCAAAATTGTTTTATTTTTAATAACACATCACATGAGCTCTCTTTTCTATATTTCTATGCATATGAACATATAGAAGCAAAATCTTTATGATGCAAGTCAGTATTTCACAAAAATTTATCAGCTACTCTGGAAATATATGAAAGGGAAAGATAGAACTTTGTTATTTAGATTTAGTGCCTTCACTGCTGATGTACTGTAGCATTATTTTTATTATATTGCTGGGCTTGGTAATAACTTTTACTTATTCATTTCTATATTATAATGCATGGCTAGTATAGGAAATGTAGAAAATACAGAAAATAAAATCATTAGGAGTCTCCAAAACCCAAAATTAAAAAAAAATCATTACTATAATTATACACACACCCACACATGTTTTTGAAAATGAAATAATATGCTGTTTTATAACCTGAACTGAGAATGTTCTAGTTGAATTCATTACTTAATCTACAAATAGATTTATTTTCTGCCAGAGGACCAAATGATGGGAATGATAAATTTTGATGAGAAGAACTGAGTATGTGGTATTGTGACATTGGGTCTTAGGTGCTGGGGTACAGACATCTGTATCCAGAAAGGTACCAAACAGTTTGAACTTCTAAAGCGGTTCAAACTGGGTCTCAATGTGACATGTTGACCATATTTAGAGACCACAAAAATCCTTGTAAAATTCTACGTATCCAATGAATGAAAGCACGTACAGATTATGCACAGTACTTGGCATGGGGGAAGCACTCGATAAATCTTAGCTGTTGTGATATAGTTTATTCATACCTCTAGGACTCTGGGTGATTGTATGTGGAGAGATTCCACATAAGTGAACCTGCTGCAGTGTCTCTAGTTAAAACTCTATTTGTAGTTTGCGTAGCATTGCCCTTTTGGTTTTGATATTGCTGTATGGACTGGATGTTAGTGTCTGTCCAAAATTCTTAGGTTAAAGTTTTAATCCCCAGTGGGAGGGAAGTAGAAGGTGGGAGCTTTGGGAAGTAATTAGGTCAGAGGGTGGGGCCCTCATGAATGGGACTGTGCTTTTATAAAAGAAACCCCAGAGAGCTCTCTCCTGCTTTTCACTATATGAGATTACAAGGAAAATTTGGTAATCAGCAACCCAGAAGAGGCCCTCGCCAGAAACCCAATCATGCTGGCACCTTAATCTAGGACTTCCAGACTTCAGAACTGTGAGAAATGAATTTCTGTTGTTTATAACTGAGCTAGCTTATGGAATGTTGTTATATCAGTTCAAACTAAGGCAGATGTCTTATTTATAAATTTTGAATTAATTTTGACTGTAGAATATTTCACATACATACTTATGAATCCTTGATTGGTGATACACAATTCTAGGATCCTCAGAAGTGTTTGGTTTTGGCAGTCCTATGCTTAAAATTTGTAATAATTGTTATGACCCAATGGATAGGAAAGAGTTTGAAAAACATATAATATCATTACTTTTATGGTATTTACTAACAATATAGCAGAAACTAGAAGACCCAGAAAGGAGAGGACAGATGAGTTTGTACCTATGTGCGTGGTTCTGTATGACCATCTTTTCCTATACTCTCTGTGTATATAAGCCTGACTATATGATTTGCTAACCCTTCTTTTGCCTTCAAATGAACTGCCAGCTCATATGAAATGTTTTGTCACATTGCTTAAATGATTAGCAGAAATTGTTTTGCTTAAGCCTGCTTATTTTCAAATGTAAGCATTACAAAAGATCATATCTGAAAATAGTTTAGACATTAAGAATATTACTTGCTTCCAAATGCAACCCAAATAGGAGGACTGTTTAGTAATTTATAATACTTTGAAAAATAAGGTCTTTATGTGCAATGTAGCACTTCTAAAAGTAAAAATGCTGCTGAAAATTTCCTTATATTGCTTAAATATATGGAACTACAAGGCAGCTGGATATTGCAAATAGCATTGCATAAATTATATAAACTTGAATAGAGCAGATTTAAAATGAGTAGGAAGAGCAAGTATCATTGGCTTTTCAAAGGAAGTGTTGCTATTTGACAAAACACCACACACTCTCCAAAAACATATGTTAATTTGCAAAATTTGGATCTATTCCTCATGGATCACATTTCCATAGGGGAATTAGAGACATTTATCCACTGAAATTTTAGTGACATATCAGCATCTACCATAATTTTGAGATTTTTGAGTTAGTGGGAAAGTAAATCAATTGGTGATGATTGAAGCTTCTTTTTTTTTTTTGATTGAAACTTCTAATAAAAAATAATGAAGTGAAACTTATATTCAAGGAATGAACTAAACTTATGTTTCAAGCCTGAAAAGTATCCTTAGGTATTGATAAACAGTGTTTAGTAAAATAACATTTGCACTCTACCGATTCTGAAATATTTACTATATGAGTTCAATCATGAGCATTATCTTAATGCTTTCTTTTTCCTTAGAGCATTCACTATATTTTTATTAAAGATGTACACCAGTTACAATAGTTATGCTTTTCATAACATTAAATTGGCAAATAATATTTTATATGCTTACATTGCTTAAGATATGGATTATTTTAACGGATATATTAGTGACTTTGATTATGGAATTGTTTGATTAGACACAATCTTTGGGGAATTTATATATATACATATATATATATATTTAGGGAATATATACATATCTTTAGAAAATGTGTTGCTTATGAAAAATGCTATTGGAACAATTACAATATGGATTATAAGTCATTCCTAACAGAGTTTGGAAATCATATGTCTTAAAAGTACTCATCTGGGGCACCTGGGTGGTTTAGGTTGGTTAGGTGTCTACCTTCAGCTCAGGTTGTGATCCCAGTGTGCTTAGATTGAGTCCCTTATGGGGCTCCCTCCTCAGTGGGGAGCCTGCTTCTCCCTCTCCCACTCCTCCTGCTTGTGCTCTCTTTCTTTCTCTTTCAAATAAATAAATAAAATCTTAAAAAACAAAACAAAACAAACTACTCATCTGACATAATTGTAAACTAAATTAAGTTTCTATGTTTCTCAACAGATGTGGGCAAGGATGTGGAGAAAAGGGAACCATCTTAGACTGTTGGTGGGAATGCAAACTGGTCTAGCCACTCTGGAAAACTCTGGAAGTTCCTTAAAAAGTGAAAAATAGAACTACCCTACAACCCCATATTTGCACTACTAGGTATTTATCCAAAGGATACAAAAATACTGATTTGAAGGGACACATGTACCCCAATGTCTATAGCAGTACTATCAACAATAACCAAGTTATGAAAGGAGCCCAAATGTCCATTGACTGATGAATGGATAAAGAAATGATATATATGCAATGGAATATTACTTAGCCATCAAGAGAATGAAATCTTGCCATTTTGTGACAATGTGGATGGAACTAGAGTGTATTATGCTAAGCAAAATAACTCAGAGAAAGATAATATCATATGATTTCACACATAGGTAGAAATTAAGAAATAGAACAGATGAGCATGGGGGAGGAGAAAGAAAAAGAAGATAAAAACAGAAATGGAGGCAAACCATAGACACTTTTTTTTTTTTTTAAGAGATGGAAAGCACATGAATGCAAGCAGGAGGTCAGGAAGGGGAGAGGCAGAGGGAAATGAGATCTGAGATCTGAGCAGAAATCAAGAGTCCTGAGATCATAACCTGAACTGAAATCAAGAGTCCCACACCGATTGAGTCACCCTGGCACCCCAAAAGACTCTTAAATATAGAGAACAAAGGAAGGTTGCTGGAGGATGGTAGGTGGGGGGATGGGCTGAATGGGTCATGGGTATTAATGAGGACACTTTATGATGAGCACTGAGTATTGTATGTGAGTGATACATCACAAATTCTACTCCTGAAACCAATATTACACTATATGTTAACTAACTTGAATTTAAATAAGATCTTGGAAGAAAATAAAAAGTTTCTAGGTTTCTTTTATGTAATAATGTTTGATTAAAAGTAGTTTTATGTTTTCCTAAAAATGAGACTGAGTTCTGCTAAGAAAGACTTTAAATTTATTAAATAAAATCATTCTTTGTTTTTTTTTACAGTCACTGGAAACTTTAGCTTGAATATATCTTTACATAATAGAATTTCTGGCCACACAATTTTACTTATTATGATCCATAAATCTCTGTTAACCTGCAGATAAAAAGAAGGTAAGTGAAAGAATTTGGCCTTTTCCCCTCTTCCTTTGTAATTTCATCTCACTTACTGTACTTGCTTTTGTCTTTTTGATACACATTCTTTAAATATTGTTTTGAACTTACTGACTCAAATTAAGATACAGGGGAGTAACATCAAACTGAAACAACAGACTACCTGCATTTCACAAGGATAACTGCAAATTGCTCTTAGGTTAGAAAGTCTAATTGAATTAAAAAAAATGGTAGAAGTTATAGCTGAAGCACATGCAAAAAAGACTCAGGATTTTCAATTTGACTGTAAGCTCAATATGAATCAAGTGTGATGTGCTTGCCTTGAAAAGCTATTGCCTTTGAAGACTCTATTAGCTTTGAAATGTGACTGAGGTTGGGTGGGGAGGGGGTAGGGGAAGAGCCATATATTAAGAACAGTAAAAAGAAACTAAGGATATTTAGCTTGGAGGAGAGAAAACTCTAGGGGCAGGTATGATAGCTATCTTAAAATAGTTGAAGAACTTCAATATGGAAGGATAAAACTGCAGCAGGAGGTTTAGGCTATTTTACATCTGAGGAACTTCCAGTTGTGAGATTATATGATTTTGTGATCAATAGTAATGTCTTCAGGAAACAATGAAGATATTCACTAATAAATTATAATTAACTTAATATTTAATGACCTGCTTTTCAAGCATTCCCTCATTGGTGACCCCAAATGTTATCTGTGTTCACCAGCAGTGATGAAAACATCTGAAAGATGATGCTGAAGCAAAGAAATATAATTGGGCCTTGGGGATTTGGAAAGCTTAGTAGGGTTAGTCCTTTTTAGAAACTGTGCTAAGCATAAGCTGAGAATCCCCCCAAATCTTGGAATATATATATTCTCTTCACGGCTGTACCTGAGATCTAAAGGATGGTATCATGGGCTTATATCATTCAGTTGAAGCCTCTGAAGGATGGATGACAGGCCCATTCTTAAGCCTATTAAGTGAAAATTATGGCACTGCAGACTACAGACTCTAAAAAACCTCAGTAATTGCCACAGTGATTTAGGATCATCTCCAAATGCAACATGTGACACTCATTGCTGTTGAAACCAGCAACAGTGTAGCCTATAAACACAAAAGATACTTACTATCTATATTTTTATAGATAATATAGATATATACTTACTAATCTATATTTTTCCATTCATAATTTATGAATTGAATCATTGATCAGAACTGCCAGATTATGCCTATTATAAATATTGGCAATGGCCTTGCAATTTTCTTATCCTAGGTATATGGGGGATATGTTTCCTTGGTGATAATGAAGTTAACCAAAGCTCATTACTGGTGGTGTATAGCATTAAGGTTTAACTTCTAAGGACAAATTCCAGTTAACAGTGAACCACTTTCCATTAATTTAGAATAGGATTCACAGAAGCCTAAATATAGAGCAAAGTAGTCATTTGAATTAAAAGGAGAATTTCTGGGGGCACCTGGGTGACTCAGTGGGTTAAAGCCTCTGCCTTCGGCTCGGGTCATGATCCCAGGGTCCTGGGATCGAGCCCCACATTGGGCTCTCTGCTCAGCCAGGAGCCTGCTTCCTACTTGTGATCTCTGTCTGTTGAATACATAAATTTAAAAAAAAAATCTTTTAAAAAAAAAAGAATTTCTGACATAGCACTAAGATTACATAGAAACAACAAAATTGTCTTTAAATAAACCACCTAGGTAACATCATTGATTCCACAGTCAAAGAAATTATGATCCTTGGGGACTGGGAGCAATAGGTATAAATGCTGGTTTTCAGAGCATCAAAACTGTTTGCTTCAAAGGGGATAGCTTAAGGAGATGAAACAATTCTGAGACCCTGTCAAAAGACCTTTTGGCCTCTTAAGAAGTCGATGGAATTTGACATGCACTGCAGGATTTGTAAAGTAGCTCCCTCGAGATATATTCAACAAGAGTTTTTGACTGATGGTAGTTGTTATAAGCCATCCATTTCCTTAAATCTTTAAGAAGGTTTCTATTTATTAAAGGAAAAGAGAAAGGAAAAGAAAGGTAGGAAAGGAAAGATATGCCCTGGAAAAGGGTATTTATTTCATGACATATGGTACCAGTGGCCCTGCTGTTCTAGAAATGACTCAAATGAACAAACAAATGAAAGAAACCAGAGAAAACTTGGATGCTGCAGTGACCGCTGATTTTATTTGTGCATCTGGGGTCTTCAGGGGAGAGCTACCTAAGAGCTAGAAAAAAAGAAGAGTGTTTATAATAAAGAGAAGTGATAATTGAAAGTTGACCTGTGGCTACATTCTGTTTCTAACATTCCAGCAGCTTTCCTCCTGTTGTTAGGGAAAACTTACATTTGCCATTTAAATGGTCATCCCAAAATGAAAATCAATACTATTTTCCATTTAAAAAAGTCAGTTGACCTTATGGAGTTACTCCTCTAGGTAGAGGTAAATGGCTTATGACAGAGAAGGGTGTGCTTTTGTGTGCTTTTCACGATGTGGACAGTGGGGGCAGTAGACCCCTTCATGGTGATTGTGTTGTACTGTCCTACTCTGGGTGTTCAGTCCAGATACCTAATGAGTGTATCACAGATGAATCGAGCCCCAGTGAGACAAATCTGTGTGTGTGTGTGTGTGTGTGTGTGTGTGTGTGTGTATAGGGCCCTCTCCAGGAAGAAGGTTTAGTTAGCTTAAAAGAAGGAACATGTCTCTTTCACTTCAGAAGGTGCAAGGAGAGCAGTTTTTATGAACCAGTTTCTAAGTTGTGTTCTTTTCTGCCCTAGGATTTCTTAAAGCAAATAAATATTTATAGTATCAACAGATTTTAGTTTTATGCCTACTCTGTATAAAGCCAGGTGTTGGAATCCGAGAAAAAAAGGAAACACAAGACATTGACTGTATTTCAAAGAGGCAAGAGTCAAAGCTTAAACACTTCCCACTCCTCTGTCAGATTAAGTAGGAGCTGGTAGAGACAGAGAGTACCCTAGACATTTCTTAGAGAGCTGATTACTGCATGTGCTATGGTGGCCTCTAACCACATACGGGTACTTAAATTTAAATTAATGAAGATTAAATACCATTAATGATTCAATTTTTAATCCAGCCACACTAACCACATTTCAAGTGCTCAGCAGCCACATGTGGCCTGTGGATTTTGTATTGAGTAGTGCAAAGATAGAATACTACTGTCATTACAGAAAGTTTTACTGAGCAGCATTGCAAGATATCCTAGAATAATAGTAGTAGTAGTAGTAGTAGTAGTAGTAGTAGTAGTAGTAGTAAAGCACTGGCCATGAATTGAGTCAGGCTCATACTACTTTGAGTGACTTGAAACTTCTCCTTTCTTTCTTTCCATTTTTTTAAAATATTTTATTTACTTGACAGAGATCACAAGTAGGCAAAGGGGCAGGCAGAGAGATAGAGAAAGGGGGAAGCAGGCTCCCTGCCAAGCAGAGAGCCCGATGTGGGGCTCAATCCCAGGACCCTGGGATCATGACCTGAGCCAAAGGCAGAGGCTTAACCCACTGAGCCACCCAGGCGCTCTGAAATTTCTCCTTTATTGAACTCAGTTTCTTTTCCAAATGAGGATGTTTGGAAACCCACTAGGTGTGTTCAACAGTGATGCACAAATATTGTGGAGGTTCTGTTATGGAACAGAGGTAAGAGTCATCTGGAAAGCACACTTCTTGTTTTAAAAGTTTCTGAATGAATAATTGCCTCTCAAACTGATACTTGACTTTGGTTTCTTTCAGGGGTCAGGCCTGTTTGGCTTCTAATAAGCAAATAAACAAAACTGTAAAGTGTCACTGCTGATAAGAGAGTACTGTTCCATACATAAAAATACAGTGCTAAAAGATTTTTCATAATCCGTATTATCAGCCAATCTACTAGCATCATTTGAATTGTAAATATTAAGCTTGTTTTGGTAGCCATGGCTGAAATGAAAGTCTAAAAGTATATCATAGTTAAATTTGTGATTTTATTGAGAATTGTTTTCACTAGGGAACTCTCAGCCTGTCGGATTAAAATGGTAAAGAGACCTTTTACTGCAAGAGCTCTGACAGTTATCCCCTTAGCAAAGTTTGCTTTTGTGATAATTACACCTACTCTTGTTTACCAAATGAATCACTTTTCAGTGCTGCTTTTAACCTTGACTGGTTTCCCTTTATGATTATTTTTTGCTATGAAGAGATATTTAGAAATACAGTGCACATTTTCTGCTGCTATTTTTCAAGTGATATTTACTCTTGGTTTTCTATAAAGCAGATTTCAAGGTTCATTTTAGGGGGCAGTTAAAGTGGGGGAGAATGTCAGCAGTATGTCTTTCATCAGCAGGAGTATGGGTGTGCAGTGGTTGGTCAGGAATAATTCTGTCCAATTTCCATGTCTCCCTTGGGCACGTGGTAGGGCACACAGGAGCTATCAATCCCATGAGGCATTTTGGGAGGAAGAGTTAAAAGGATTTAGAGACCTAGAGAGGAGAATGAGACAAATGGTTCCAGTAAATAAGTTAGGTTGGGCTTGGTGGAGTAGGTTTCTCCATAAAGCAGCAAAAATCACCCTAAGGTAGAAAAATGTTGAGATGCTGAAATCATGTGCTGGAATTCAGATTCATGTTTTGTACGCACCACTGATTTTTAAATGTAATACTCAGTAATAATCAAATGTCCCAAATTCATTATAGAAGGTCCTATAATAAATTCAGGATCTCAGGTGCCTGGGTGGCTCAGTGGGTTAAAGCCTCTGCCTTTGGCTCAGGTCATGATCTCAGGGTCCTGGGATCCAGCCCCGCATCGGGCTCTCTGCTCAGCAGGGAGCCTGCTTCCCTTCTTCTCTCTCTGCCTGCCTCTCTGCCAACTTGGGATCTCTGTCTGTCAAATGGATAAATAAAATCTTTAAAAAAAGAAAAAACAACAACAAAAAAATTCGGGATCTGTCTCCATTTGCGGGGATACTAAGAGATTTTTCTTTATGGTAGTCATACAGTAATAGAGAAGGCAGAAAAGGTATCAGAAAGTATCAAGAATGTCTGGAGGGGTGCCTGGGTGGCTCAGTCCATTGGATGGCCAACTCTTGGTTTGTGCTTGGAGTCTTAGATGGAGATCTTAGGGTTGTGGGACTGGGCTGAGTGGGACTCCACACTCAGCTTAGTGTACTCCTGGCTTTCCCTCCCCCTCTGCCCCTTCCCCCATGCATGCACTCACTCTCTCTCTCTCTCAAATAAACAAACAAATACTTAAAAAAAAATTTAAAGAATGTTTGGAGGTATTAGGAGTAGCAGCCCACCCCCCACCCCCTGCCCCAAGAGACAACCTAGGACAGAAGCACAGAAGGAGCAGCCTCTGGGCAAATCCAAGTAGCCCTAAAGCACAGAAAATGGTTTCAGAGGCTGTTGAAACCTGGAACCATGATTTGAGGTAAAAAGAACCTGGGAAAGGAGAGGTGAGGTCCTAATAATTTAATATTGCTCTTCCAAGATGAAATGCACTGAGGCAGCAAGGCAGGTGCAGACACATAGACACATGCAAACACAAACATAACTGCGTCTCCAAAACCTTCCCTATATTCCATGTCCCTCATCCCATCCACCCATTGTCTTGTCTATCTCTCCTTTTTCACCATCACACTTACAAGTCCACTCTGGTCGCAAGTTTTGGCTTGCTGCTCAATCCTGAGACACTACATTGTGGCTTCCACCACACCCCTACACTGAAAGTGACCTCATTAAAAATACCCATGCCCTATGGAGACAGTGAAACTACACACAGTGGGTTCTGCAAGTTCATACCTTTCTTGACCTCAGTGACCACTTTGTCCTTTGAAAAACATACTTCACTCAGCTTTCACGGCACCCTGCTCTTTTGGTTTTCCTACCTCCCATCTTTTCAAACTCCTGTCCTTACAGTTACATTCTAACTATTGGGATCTCTGATGTGAGAAACAAAGGCAGAAGAAAAATTATTAAATTTCCTTACTGCCTACAGCCCACTAACAAGTCCTTGAAACAGGCAATGGGACATTCCTCCAGGGACTCAACTGCTTCAATGTTAATACTTTGCTAAATGCAAAAGGCAGTCTTAACCCAGCTTCCAGGACCCTATAAATGTACTTTAACATATAAAAATTCCTTTGGAAACTTCCTTTCTCTCTACCCCCATCACTCCAAATATATGTTGGCAATCATCCCCCAACCATATGACCCACTGATATATATCTGAAAGGTCTTGTGACTGAGTTTTTACTAAACAGTAATAAATGACCTTTCCCAACAACAGCCAAACCCCTCAGGATCCTGAAAACCTTGTTTCTAAAATACCTGGGAGACTTACACTATCCCTAACCCCCTCCCAACTTGAAGGTATATAACGGGTCACTCCTCATGACCCCAGTATAGCTTTTTCTGCCCAGGGGTCCTGTCCCTGTGCTTTAATAAATCCACCTTTATGCACCAAAGATATCTCAAGAATTATTCCTTGGCCATTGGCTTTGAATGCTGACATCTTTCCTACATCAGTCTCCACCTGGGGTGTCTTCTTTTCTCACTCCATACACTTACTTTGGGCAGTTGCATCCACTCTCAAGATTCAAATGCCTCAAATATACTTAGTGATACCTAAATACACACTATTTTCTTTTGACCTTCATAAAGAGCATACCCATGACTTGAATTCATCTTTTTACTGTCTATTTATTTCCTTTCCATTATTTCCCATTCATTAAATTGCTTCATTCCCAGCAATTACTCAGACAAAAATACTTAAGGGTACTTGATTCCACCTTAGCCTTAAATCTCTACCTTCTAACGACAATCAATTAATTGCCAAGGCCTATTATTCTACCATCTAAAAGCCTATTGATTCTACCATCTAAAAGGCCACTTTTTTTTTTTTTCTATTCCCTTTTCTACTGCCCTTGATCAGGCTATTGTCTCTCCTTTTCTCTCTCTCTCTCTCTTTAACTTATGCAGTAGCTTCCTAACTGTCCCCCATACTATAGTATTTTATATCTGTATTTATAGTATTTTATATCTGTAATTTATTGCAGATAAGGCTTTATTGTAAAGCCTTAGAATGATCTTTTAGAAACACAAATCTGATTCAGAAAATCCCATCCTTAAAATCCTTCAGTAATTCCTATTGTTACCAGGATAAAGTTCCTTTAGGTGGCTGGTAAAATTACTCAGGAATTTGCCCTTTGTCTTCTTACCTCATCCCTAGGAATATTTTCCCTCAAACTCAAGGTTTCAAACTTTGACTTCTTTCAGTTCTCTTTTTTTCACATTTTTTTTTTTTTTAATCTCACAACCTTCACACAGGTTGTCTTTCACTAATACCTTATTCTTCTGATTACCTTTAATAAAGGCTAATTGGAAGAAAGGCAGGCAGGGACAAAGCGCCATCTCCCTCCTCCTACCCTACAAGAAGAAACCACCCTTACTCCCTCTTTGGTAGCCTTGTACAATCAGTTTGCTATTGCCCAGTAAGCTGCCACCACTCTCCATCTGGTCTACCTCTTCACTCTTCCAAGCGGCATGACCAAGAACCCCAGGCGCCACAGGAAGAGAAATCCTGTAAGACCTCCTTACTTTTCAGACCTTATGGCAGACACCACTCTCTTCAGGAACATTTTCCTGACCATTTAGACCAGGTTAGGCCCCCTCAACAGCAGCTTTCCAAGAGAACCCGAACCTCTTCTGTCAACAGAAACAAGAAAAGTATTTGACTTTTCGTTTTCTGTCTTTCCTACAAGTTATAAGTTCTGTGAAAGCATGAATTTTGTCAGTTTCACTCTATTGTTTCCATTAAATGAATCAAAGATTTTCTCATACAGAAAACATTGAAACCAATACACAAGCTATAAATATGCATAGTTGTATGTACTACACATAATATATGTCTACATTCATTAATCGGGTTAGCACATTTCAATATTATGTGCTAGAGACTCCGGTACAGAGATAATTTCATATACAATTTATACAGCATAAACAGGCATTTCTGCCATGCACAACAATATATGTGTTCTTGGATAATTTTTGTTCTGCAGAATTGCACACTGAAAATAACAGGGCTTATTGGAAAAAACAGTTGAGCAGAGATTCAAAACCAATATAACTTTTTGAGTAAAGCATTAACTAAAATATTAATTGGTATCTGAGAATACAATACAAATAGCAGAGGCAGGCAGCTCAGTGTGGCTGGAGTTAGCCTCAGGGAATAATTAAAAAAAAAAAATCTCCAGAACAATGGATTGGAAATGCTGGCTTGTGGGCACTGAGATGATGCAGACCAACTTGAGAGCTGAGCCACCAGAGGAGGGGGAGTGGGGGAGGGGGTGTCTGCGATTTAGGGCTCATGGAAGAAAGAGAGGCCAGGAGCTGAAAGCTGTACAAAGCTGGCGTCTAGCCTCTCTGGGAAAAGAGCCCCTTGTGCAGGTACTCAGTTTTACTTAAAGTACAGCTATGAGTGTAGTAGCTGAGGTGAGGGCTTTTTCCTTTCCTGAAGAAAGTTCTAATTCTACTGTGGCTGTTCTGGCTTCCTTTCTCTTGAAAAACCTGCATGTAAACTTCTTTTATTTCCAAAGTCTGGATCATGTATAAGGTAATCAGTGTTAGGGAAACACACATGGGGTCAGAACAGACTGTTTTTGGACATTAGGCAAGTGGTTTTGGATTATGTTCTCATGACTGTGGATTTCTATAATCACATTCATAAGAAAAAAACCAAAAGCTAAAAAAAGCTATCCCTTTTTTAAGATGATGAAATAGTATGTACTTAGTAGAGGTGAACATAGAAGTGCTTTGGGAGTAAATGTGTGTGTGTGTGTGTGAAAGAGAGAGAGAGAAAAGGAGGGAGAGGAAGAGACAGATAAAGTGGGTCCGGGTTCAATAAAGGAGGCAGGATCACTATCAGTTTTGTGGAATATGAATTTTGTGATAAGAATAAGACCTTACCCAATAAAGAGACCCTGGGGGAAGTAAGGGTCTTTTGAAAAGAGGAGTTGTAGAGAATTATAGAAAAATTAGTCCCCAAGATGTCTAAAGCACTGATGTGGATGGACAGATAGAAACTTGCAAATGTGTCTGGGAAGGCTGGTCTCCCCAGCTGATGGAGCAGGACAGGGGAGGAGAGGTCCTGAAGTCTGTTGCCTCTGCACACAGCAGAGGTCCTGGGGTCCCATCAGCAGAACTGGTTGTTGGGAAAAAAAGCTATATGTGGAACAGGGAGATTGAGGATAAGCTGGAACTTGTCAGCAGTTCTATGCTTGTCCCTTCTGCAGTGACTTTGGAGAGGAATAGTATCTTTACTGTGCCTTCAGAATCATGTACAGATTTCTCTTATGGCAAACTTAAATTGGAAGCATTCAAAAGAAGGGATTTCTTGGAAATAGAGTCCCAGCTAAGGCAAGCTGACATAGTAAAACACACTTTGGTAAGTTAGTGTGCAAAGGGAGGCAAGTGCCAAATTTTGGAGAGCTTAAAAGGCCAGAAGTCAGGAACTCACATTGTGTTCCCAAGAGAGAGTGCCACCATCTTTGCTTTTTAAGATAATTGTGGCAACAGTGGAATGAGCTGTATTGAAGAGGCAGTAGGGGTTTTGGAGTCCTGTTATGAACCCCTGAAATGATGCTGGGTACTGTTATGAAGAACTGAACTAGAGCATGACATGGGAAGTAAAGAAAGGAGAAAATATTTAAAGAAAAATTAAAGGAAATTTAGTTCAAACCAATTGTTTGAATTCTAAGAGGCACATGGTCCTAAATGATTCAGAAATTAGAGGAATTTCTGATAACACTGCTCCCACATGGCTCAGGTATCTCTGGGCCTTTGTTCGTATAGATCTCTCTTCCTGGAACAATTTTCTAGATATTTGCATTCTCATTCCACTCAAACCTGGGATCAAATGTTACATCCCCATGGAGTGCCATGTTCTCTTTCCTTAATTTCATAGTTCTTTACAACATTCATTACCGCCTGATGTTATAATATATTTATTTTATTTTCTAAAATTTTATTTTATTTTCTTCCTTCTCCACATGTGAGAATTCCATGAAGGAAGAGATGTATTCTGCTTTGTTTATTGTTGTATCTCTGACTCTTTAGTAAAGAATGAGTGGTCCAGGTGACCTTGGTCATGAGTAGTGCTGGAATTTCAGCAACAGACTTTAAAATAAAAAAAAGTCACGAAGTGCTGTGAGTAGAGGCACTGACCTGTCAATGGAAGCAGAGTTGTATCCTTCCTAAAGAGATGAGTATTTGATATGGGTACACTATAGATCAAGTTTTTGGGATTCTGAGACGTGGTGATATTCATACTGGGTGTTTCCATCTGGGTCAATAGATGCCCTCACCAAACCCTAATCATGAGAAGGACAAGGCTCAGGAAAGCTCTAATTCCAATTGAATGATTAGGAGGTCTAGAAACTCATCTAGTTCATAACTCAAATTGTTGGAGTGCTGAAGTTCAAACTCTACCACTATTGTGGGTGGACTTCTAATTCCTCGCCAGGAATCTAATAGATTAGCTGTGGCTGATGGTGTTAATGGAAAATCTTCCACACCCACAGTTGGGCAGGATTGGAGCTTTTGAGAAATCACAGAATAGCAAGAGGTGATTTCATAAAAAACTATTATTCAGTAATCATTCTGTACCTCAGTGCTGCGCATGAGCCAATCAGCACAACCCCTGCAGATTTGAGACAATGATTGTATGCTTCTGTGTGTCCTACATAGTTAGACAACAGGGTCTGGCTTGAGGACATGGGAGTCAAATTCTACTAAGGTGCTGAATGGTAGCATGGGAACAGTTAGTAAGCAGAACAAGGACATGGGACACAGTGGAACAAGACACTGGAGCATCTCACAGAAACCTCAGAATTTTTGTTTGTGATTGAACCTCAAAACAATATGAAGTGTTATCTGTGTTTGCTCCCAGAGTCAGGGGCTTGGAATGGGGTTGGGATCCTCTGAGCGGGAGATTGCCCTGGGCATTGAAAGCCAGATGGACAAAGCAAAAATGTCTTGGCTAGAATGCTAAAAATAGACCTAATCAAATGCTAGCTTCAGTGCCTCCTGTTAAGAGTCATGAATCACTAAGCATAGCGAAATAAGTCAACTGGAGAAAGACAACTATCACATGATCTCCCTGATATGAGGAAGTGGAGATGCAATGGGAGTGGGGGTTAAGGTGGTAGGAAAAGAAAAAATGAAACAAGATGGGATCGGGAGGGAGACAAACCAAAAGAGACTCTTAATGTCATAAAACAATCTGAGGGGAGTCGGGGTGGGGGAGAGGGGTTGGGAGAGGGTGGTGGGTTACATTATATGTTTAAATAAAAAAGCTTAAATAAAAAAAAAAGAGTCACGAATCAGTGTTGGGCAGTGTTGATCAGAATGAAAATTGATTAAGTATGGTTTAGGATGCCAGGGTGATTGCTGTGAGCAAAACTGGAGTGTTGGTGGATGCCTTCACATGCTGACAGGTGTGGGGTGTTTTTGAGTGCTTGTATGTATTTGGGTGAAAGTTGAATTGTTTTAAGACTCAAGACAATCCTGTAACTCTCTCATCCACTATGAATTCAGCTATGTTGCAGACCATGTCGTTTCGTCTGCTATTTATCTTTCAGAAAATACAGCCTAGTGCTGCAGAAATGGGCCATCTATATTAAGGTACAATTACTTGATTCATCTCAAAGAATTACATATGCATAAATGTATGAATGTGAGTATGTGTCCACACGTGTGTGTGCATGTATATATTCGTAAGTGATGTGAATCTCAGAGAAGTCCAGTCCAAGCTGTGGAGAAGTCTCTATTGGTTCTAATATCCTCTGCTTCTCCCCTCCTGGTGAGGGTGCTCCATGTCACCAAGATAACTTTGAGGTTATCATGATCAGCTGCATTGGCTTTAGCGGGTCATTTGTAAATGTCAGAATCAGGGCCCAGAAATTATAATAAGGAAAGTTTCCAGACCAGATAACTCTGCTGCTATGTTCATTAGTCTTTTAGTGAATGGGTAAATTTTTTATGATCAAGATGTGTATCAGTGTGGCTGTCCTGTTTAATTATAGGGACAAGAAATAGGCAGACACACTGATGCGGCATTCAAGTGAGGGGGAAAAAAGTAGAGGAATTATTACAGACGTCTGGATGGTGTCCTTAATTCCCCCTCCAGCTATTGAATCTCAGCTGTCTGCAATCAAGAACTGAGTCACAAAATGGCTTGCATTGTGTTGCTATTTCAGTTTGACAGGCAGTCTTTCAGCATGGAAATTGTGAACAATTCACCAGGTTTTTAAATTTCTATAAGAAAAACATTTAAATTCTGTTAGAACTTCAGCTATAATGGCACTAAGTATAACTCTACAAAAATATTTTAATAATTGTGTGAATATTCAGTAAAACCTTACCTTATTAAATTGAAAAGTAAGGTACAAACTCCCCTACCACAAGCAGATTTTAAATTAACTGTATTCAGATAAACCAATAATTTTATCAAAGGAAAGTAGGGCAATTATTTTACATAATGCACAATTTGGGGAAAAAAAGATACCTAATTAATTAGCATTTCTGAAAACAGCAGATATTTGAACCACTAATTCTGCTGAAAAAGTTTTACTGAGTTGTCATTTTCCTAGCTGAGACAAATATTCAAATCTGCAAATATTTATATTTGCCATGTACAGGCATGCATATCATTTAAACTAGATGTTTGTGTATTTCTTCCATCTGCATACACAGGTATGCAGACGCAAGAAGGACCAACACCCTTTGGCTTGGGGTGTGGGAATATTTATCCGGGGTGATTATTTTTGACAGGGTTTAGAATGTTGCTGCCTCCCTCTTGGAGGAGTCATTTTGGAGAAATGGATGAAGGGGACCTCAAGTGCTTACAGCATATAGGCTCCTTATCATATGATCCAAATACACCATTGTATTTATGAAAGATTTTAAAAAATGCTGTGAATGCTTATTTAAGAGGATACTCGGGTGGCATACTGATTCCTCAGAAAGGTGGTAAGCTCTTGAGTTACCTGACTGGATAAGGCAGGGAGAAAGAGTAATTTAACATCATTCTAATCTGTTCCTAATAGACTTTGCAGTGCTTTTCTTCCTATTTCTTCCCATTGTTTTTCAACCTAATCACTACCAGGTGGCTGAAATGGAGTCTCTTAATTGTTTTTCACTTGCTACAAATTCCAAACGCACAGTTTGGAAATTGCAGTTTGTGCATTGGAGGCTTTTCCTCCTCTTGCTCACCCTGACTCCTGGGTTTGTTTGTTTGTTTGTTTTTTTTCAAATTTTGGTTTGCAGTCTCTTTCATGTACCAAAGGGCAGTTGGAAAGAACTGAAAAGTTGTCTCATTTGGGAATTATCTGAAGTAAATAAATAAATAAATAAGCAAGACTAATAATTAGGCAACTCATTGACTAGGCTCTTGAACCAGGTAAAGTGGGAAAGAAATTATTCAAGTTCCAAACCTTTCTACTTGCAAATTAGCCAAAATCAATTGCATTTTAAGCATTGCATCACCTTGATTGATTTTAAAATGGATAGCACTTCGCTGTTCACATTTATGGTGAGCTGTGAAGGACTTTGCAATGGGCATCTTTTCTACTGTGTTCTGTATTAAACTTTTTCAATAGTGCCTACTTTTTAATGGCGAACAAACTTTACTGCAGAGTGTAGTCTGGCTTTTCTTGAAATACAGTCTTCAGATTATATTTATTTATTTATTTTTATACAGCATTCTTCTGTTTCCTTAAGATCCCTAGCAGGTTCTAATTAATTCCTTTAAGTCAGAAGAAATATTTTTGAAATTTAGGATTAAAATGGACATCAGTAAGACAAAATGCCTTATGGGGAAATGAGTTAAAGCTGAAAATTTCTATGGTTCAATGAGAGTTAAAAGAAGGGAGGGGAAAATTACCGGTTTTCAAACCAAAAGACAGATTTCGAACACTGGCATGGAGGACATCTTTGTGACCTTGGACAATCTTTAGACCCCTCTACTCCCACCTCACATCTTTTTTTTTTTTTTTCCCTCCCCCTCATCATGTATTGTTTTAGAAATTAAATTGGAAAATATGAATTTGTTTGACAATATTAGGCACAAAAAGAGCAACCAGTAAATTCTGTTTTTCTTTCCTAAATGCAAACCAGGACACATAATGAATTAAGTGAATGATTAATTATATGCCCAGTGTCTCCTCCATTTTTCCCTTCCCTCTACTCTTTCTTACTTCTTTGGTACACTTCATTTCACCAGAAAGTGTGGAATTATCTCTAACTGTACTACCACAGAATTTTTCTTCTGTTATACTGCCAAGCTCATGCATTGAAAATGGAAAGTTGGGGATTATACATTACACTGGTGGTAATAAGTGGTAATTACTATGGTTGCAATTGATGGAAATGTCATGGTGATATAGGCTAAATAGGAGAATCCACATTTTATGTTTTTGGCACATATAAAATGCTTAAGTACATGTTCATTTATTGGAGTTAGGGATGTTCCTAGAATTAAGGACACTTGTGGCTACTTTGCTAGATTGTTTCATGAAGCATATCCATTTTGTACAATGGGACGAAAGTTAGATGGACCACAGTTTGAGTGTGCAATATCATTTCTAATGATTAATCATTTATAAATATTGATAATCCAGTTTATTTTAAAAGACACTCTCTTGGCTGAGCTAGAATTTTAATTTGTAAAAATTGGCTGGAAATAAACATTGGTAATTAGTTTCTAGTTTGCATAAGCCTTGCTTCGCAAATATTTGCTCTTCTAAGGAGTTAGCAGTGGGTGTTTGCATATATACAGGGATTTGTGGGCAGTAACAGTGAAACTTCATTATGACTTTGGTAGCTGCCATCATGTATTTTACATGGGCTTCATATTTGATAAGACCCACCTGCTTCTACTCATCTCCTAGCAATCCAAATTTGACATTTTGAGGAGCCAGTTAATTTTCTCTAAGAAGCTGTGTTTTCACCTGCACATCCACATTCCCAAGGAAGCTCTTTTTTGTTGCTGTCGTTGCCATCATAGCTTGTAAAAAAAGAGAGTTCAGGCTACATTTGGAACCTTGAGTAAAGATTTTTTCCCCCCTTCACATCCACTTTTATTTGTTTATTAATAAAAATCACAGTAATTAAAAATGCTTTTGTTTTAAAGGCAGGGGTAGAACATTTCTTTCTGAAGTTCAGGGATGAGGCTTCCAGCAACTTTAAAAATAAGCACTTCTGGTTTTCTGACCAACTCGGGATCTCACTCTGACACAAACGAATATACAGCAAGATTGTCCAGAATGAGGCACATTTGCCATAGAAGGTCTGAACCAGGAGAAAAGATTAGAATTTATGTTGCCATATAGTTTTATGTGGTTATATATATTTATAATTATATATAATTTTATATACTATCTCTATCTATAGATCTAGCTGTATCTATAATTCTATGAGCCGGACCTTGAGAGTACTTTCTAGTATCTCAGCACCCTGATAGCCTCCATGAAGGCATTTTCTAACCACCCCCCCCTTTTCCTTTCTTCAAAAGAGGGCAACTGTAAATATAGTACAAAAGTATAGGTGTGTTGTGGTGAGATAGTTATTACCAGTAGAATTTGCATCTGAACAGCCTATGCACATTGGCCCTTTTCTATTGACCTTGATGTGTTTTGTCAAATTCTCTGAGATTATATTTTTGCCTCATTGGCATCTAGTTGCCCTGGAAATAGGGTTCACAATGTCAGAGAAACATGATGGGAAGCAAAGTACTTAAGTTTTTGATCATTGATGTTTCTTTGTTCTATTTTAGCTAGTTTTGCTGTTTTAACTCAATTGGAGCTTCTACTATATGAGCACATATTGCTTTCTCAGCTTGGAATGTCCATACTTGGCATAGCTAAAATAGGTTTCCCTGAACCCACAAGAATGGGTGCATGTCACCTTCATGCAGCCACAGTATACTCTAAACTTACTTATGTAATATGTAATTTTTCCTTTTAATCATTTGGTTTTAAATTTTCTTTTTCATTTTATGTTTAGTATTTGGATTTTTGATACATTTGGAATTTTTTGACAGCTTTATTGAGGTATAATAGATATAAAATGTACACATTTGAAAAGAATAAGAAGTTTAACATATATATATGCATATATATGTGTATATATATATATATATATATATATATATATATATATATCCATGAGTCCATCACCACAGTGAAGATAATAAACATATTTACCACTTCTCCATCCCTTTGTAACCTCTCTATCCTGCACCTTTCCTCTACCCCAGGCAATTGATGGTCTGCTTTCTGCCACTTTAGTTTTAACTTTATAGAATTTTTTAGTAATGAGATCATAAAATATGTATTGGTTTTCTGGCTTTTTTCACTTAGTGTCATTATCTTGAGATTTATTTAGTATTGTTATGTGAATCAATTGTTTATTTCTTTATATTTCAAAATAATATTTTATTATATGAAATATAACGGTTTGTGTAGCCATTTACTTGATGGTTATTTACAAATATTGGTGACTAAAAATAAAGCAGCTAGTAAATTCATGTATGGATTTGAAAAATTATTTTATTGTGGTAAGAATGATTAACATATCTGCTCTTCAAAAATTTTTTAAGTATCCGATACAGTATTTGTTAAGTCTAGTGACAATATTGTATAGCTGATCTCCAGAACTTAGGCCTGTTGCTTAATTGAGACTTTATGATATATATTTTTATTTAATTTGAATGGGTACCTAAGATTTAAATAACTGGATCGTAGGGTAGTATGTATTTAACTTGAAAAAAATAAAGTCGGTTGTTTTTGAAAGTGGTTTTACCATTTTTCTGGGGAGTGGGGAAGGAAGGAGGTCCATTTCCCCCCAGGGAGGGTTGTAGCTGCCCCCCCCCCCACCTCTTGCTGCCTCTTGTCCCTCAATAAAATGATCTTAGACCGACCACACACACACATGCACACAGAGAAAATGGCCTTACCATTTTTCATTCCCACCATTAGTGTATGAGAATCTGAGTTGTTCCACATTTTGATCTGCTCTAGTTATGGTCAGTCTTTTTGCCTTTAGATATTTTAATTAGGTGTGTGGAGATATCTCATTGAGATTTTAATTTGCATTAAATGTCTAGTGACTAGACATGTTGAGTTATTTTTAAATATGCTTACTTATCAGTCCTACATCTTCTTTGATAAAGTGTCTGTTAAATATTTGGCCCAATTTTTGTTTTATTTTTTTTGTTTCGTTATTGTTGACTTTTGAGAGTTCTTTATATGTTCTGGATATGCATCCTTTATTGGGTATATGATTTAAGAATATTTTTAATCAAACCTAGGTTGCGACTTGTATTTTATCCTCTTAACAGTATTTTTTAAAGAACAGAAGTACTTAATTTTGTTGAAGTGCAATTAATCATTTTTAATGGATGGTAATTTAAGTGTTATGTTTAAAACTCTTTGCCTAAGTAAAAAATCACAGAAATTTCCCTCTAGGTTTTATTCTAGGAAGTTTCATAATTTTTGATTATACATTTAAATCTGTGATCCATTTTGAATTAGTTTTTGGTATCTATCGATTTTCTTTTTTTTCCTTCTCAGACAGATATTCAGTTATTCCAATACCACTTATTTAAAAGATCATCCTTTTCCACTGAATTTTATCTTTCCCTTTGTCAAAAAATAATTGACTAGGGATGTCTAGGTGGCTCAGTCAGTTAAGCATCTGTCTTCTGCTCAGATCATGAGCCCAGGACCCTGAGATGGAGTCCTCCATCAGCTCCTTGCTCAGCGGGGAGTTTGCGTCTCCCTCTGCCTGTTGCTCCCTTTCTTGTGCTCTCTCTCTCTGACAAAAACAAAACACCTTAAAAAAATCAATTGACCATACATGTGCGAGATTATTTCTGAATTCTCTATTTTGATCTGTAATCTCCTGAGAATAGAAAATGTATCTTTTTATCATTGTATGCCCATTACTTAGCATAATACTTGGTACATAAAGAAGCTCTGTTCATGGGATGCCTGGGTGGCTCAGTGGGTTAATGCTTCTGCCTTCGGCTCAGGTCATGATCTCAGGGTCCTGGGATCGAGCCCCCCTCCGCATCGGGCTCTCTGCTCAGCAGGGAGCCTGCTTCCTCCTCTCTCTCTGCCTGCCTCTCTGCCTACTTGTGATCTCTGTCTGTCAAATAAATAAATAAAAAAAAATCTTAAAAAAAAAAAAGAAGTTCTGTTCATTACTGAATAAAGTAAGTAATGACGTAATCACATAAGTGTATGTAACTACAAAAAGAAGCCACTTTCTCATAGTGTGATCTTGTTCCTATCTATTTCTCTGACTTAATAGTATTCAAATTTGCTCTCAGGAATCATTGAGATTTCAGAGCAGTGCATCAGGGGCCATGTGATTTGGGTTGAGAGGCAAGGACAGAAATATGGACATATTTCTAATCTTTTTTGCCCCTTGTTATTTATATATTGCATTTCTATGTATGATTTAATCCAAGGAGCAATTGCAATGACCTATACAAAAAAGTATGAAAAATAACTGCTTTAATATCCTGCCTTTCCCAGTGTTATTTACATTTAACTGTTTGCATTAGAGACCTTCCAAGGACTTAAAATACAGAACAATTAGTTGTGAAGTAGCTCTGTGTTTTACTGGTTATTTGGAAGGTTTGGGGGACAAAGGGCTCACTGGTGTCCTTTGAATTATACCACATAGGTAAATGCTTTCACTAGTAATGAAAACTCAAGTGTAGTCTTAAGAAGGGGAATAATACATGGATTTTCTGTGACTGACTATCATTTTGATGAAAAGACAAAACTTCAACTTTGCTGATTCCCTCTTTTAAAATAATGATAAATGCCTGAAGAATTTGACATTCTGTGTTCAGTATGAGATTGCAGTGACTAAGATAAACAAAGAATTCAAAAAGAAATGAAAAAACCCATTATTAAATAGCTCTAACATATCTTGTGTAAAAAGCTGGAAAATAGGAGAGAAAAAGCCATTTCTGAGGAAACAGTTTACATACAAGAAGAAAGATTATTCAAATTGAGTGACAAACAAGAACTAACATAAAATCACAGACATTGGCTAGGATTCCGGTGTCAGTTTGTTTGTTTTGTTTAGTTTTAACTACTTATTTTGTATATTCTGCAGTAAAATATATTAGAAAATATGATACTTCTGCTACTACTATTTGATAATGAAATATTTGCTAAAATAAAAGAATCTTTGAATGTCAGTAACTTTTTTCAGAATTTCCTCAGAAAGACACTCAACTTGTGATGTTTGTTTTTTCCTGCTCAACATCAATGACCTACATAGGCCACTGGTCTGGGCTTAAGGAAAAAAAAAATGTTTTATCACAAAAGCCAATGATAGCTTTTGACATCTGTGCTAGATCCATTTCCTACCCGCTGTGCTTAATTTCAGAATTCAGTTCTATCATTAAAATAAAAACCTTGTTGGCTCATCCATCGATGTGCCACATTACATCAATTTTCTCCAAGCATCATGTACAATTTCTAGGTACCAGTGCCCCCTGGACTTATTTGGAATTTCAGATCTTGCTACCCTGCTGTATGAATTGATCTTGTACATTGTGGGATGACATGTGACCCATGGAAGTACATTGTTTCTTGATTCTTTTCACCAACTCAAGTCCTGAAATGACCTGTTTTTCCACATCTTTGCTGGACTAACTTATGATTCTTCTCTCATCCCATAAAGATTATCTTTCCACTGGAAAGAACTGGACAAAGTGGGTCTGGGCTAAGTATACATCTTCAGTGTCATCCTCCATCCCATGGTGTCTCTTGAATTTCAGTTTTAAACAGCAACTGGGAATATTAACTCCGAGCTATTATTTAGAAGCTGAATAACTAAAAGACTCTGTCAGAACTTTAGTAGGAGTCTGTGGCTGGTAGATTTACTAATGCTAGGGTTTTGAAATTAATGAGAGGCACAGGACAGATACCTTTGGTTTTGGAGAAGAGAAATTGATAGATTTTGAGTTTTTTACAGAAGAGGTGTACATTCCCTTTAGAGAGACAGAAGCAATATTCCATCATGTTGAGCTTGCTTTGTAGTTGTTCCTAATAAGTGTACTTCTGAGTACCTATTTACTGGTTTACTAGTTATAAAGAAAGCAGGTGCTATATATCCTCTTCCATCTCTAATTCCCTCTTGGACAATGGTAGCTCCATCCATTCTTGTCCCTAGAGCAAGAAACATAGGTGTTGTGTATCCTGCATTCACTAGGGGATTAAACTCTTGTTCCTTTTTACTTTGATAACTCTATCTTATATCTGTTTTGTCTTTTTCTATATCCATAGCTACAACTTCCTTTCAGAGAATTATCTGGAATGTCTGCAGCACACTTCTTGATTTATGTCATTTCTCTCTCTCTCTCTCCAATCCCCCTAGAGAGATTTTTGTAAAAGGCAAATATCATGCCACTTCCCTGTTTAAAAATCTTTGAGGCTCCCTATCACATAGTACATTGCTTGGAAGTGGGAAAAGATAGGTAGAACGTGTGCAGAGCTTGCCATGTGACTCAGACACATGCCTCTCTTCCCAGATTGAGACTCAATGACCTACAAGATAGTAATAGCTAACAGTTATACTAGACAGTATTTTAAATGCTTTATATGTATTTGCTCATTTAATGTTCATAAATATCTTTTGGTTACAGGTACTGTTTTTAGGTCCATTTTATAGATGAGGAAAGTAAGTTATAACAAAGATAAGTAATTTGTCTGAAAATGACACAACTCATTAGGAGTAGAAGCAAGAGGCAGAGTAAAGATATTCTAGATCCCAAGACTATGTTGCTAAGCTGTACGCTGTGCTTGTTCCCTCAATGGAGCTCTAGTTTCTTGCTTCTATCCTTGTGAATATTAGTGATTTGCATGGAATATCTGCTATGTTTTTAATCTCCAACCTTCCATCCTTTAAAAACTCCTCTAGTGTCTTTGGAATTCTTTCATGCAGGGCTAATTTAGTCGAGAGATAAGCTAAAAGATTTTTCATCCTAAAATGATTTACTAAAGCAAGTAGTGAAAATCCTGGTAAAACAACATTAAAATAAGATATTTTCTCAGTTACCTAGATACCTTAGATGTGAACCTAAATTGCGGGGATCATAAAGGAACATGACAATGTGAAACAGGAGCTGGCAAAAGATACAAAAATTGTGAAACATATTTTCTAGGGAGGCATGTCGACTCAGATTTCTCTCTCTAGTAAAAGATGATTGAATAAGAGATTAAAATTAAAATCTTTCTAAAAGAATTAATGAAAAATTTCCCAAACTCATTGACTGAAATTCTCTAAGAGGTAAATTGCTGTTAATGAAGGAAGTTTGGGTTGCATGCAATAAATCAGAGAAGCAAGGCAGTGGAATATCTGAAAAAGAAAGATGAAAAAAGACTCAGGACACTTCACATCTTTGAAACTGCATTTCTGTGGTTGGTAAATGCAAAAAAGGCAACCTTCAACGCTATGATATGACATAAAGGAACTTGTTGTTCAGAAGGGATTGATAGTACCCTTTTAATCATTTTATTGGGCATGTGGCTACCCATTCAATGTTATGGTGACTTTGTTCAAGCATCTGTGTTCTTAAATTTCGAGAAATACAAACCACTAACTAGCCTTGAGCTGGAACATTTAGAGGAAGAACCACACACAGAAAGATGCCTTTTTATTTGCGTATTACCTAAAGCAACACAAAACACATTTACAAGCTTGATGTGGAAAGCAGGAGAAACAAAATCCTAGAGGACAACATAGGCAATAACCTCTTCAACATCAACCACAGCAACTTCTTTCAAGACATGTCTCCAAAGGCAAAGGAAACAAAAGCAGAAATGAACTTTTGGGACTTCATCAAGATCAAAAGCTTCTGGACAGCAAAGGAAACAGTCAACAAAACAAAGAGGCAACCCACAGAATGGGAGAAGATATTCGCAAATGACACTACAGACAAAGGGCTGATATCCAAGATCTATAAAGAACTCCTCAAACTCAACACACACAAAATAGATAATCACGTCAAAAAATGGGCAGAAGACATGAACAGACACTTCTCCAAAGAAGACATACAAATGGCTAACAGACACATGAAAAAATATTCATCATTGTTAGCCATCAGGGAGATTCAAATCAAAACCACATTGACATATCACTTTACACCAGTTAGAGTGACCAAAATTAACAAAACAGTAAACAACAAGTGTTGGAGAGGATGTGGAGAAAGGGAAACCCTCTTACACTGCTGGTGGGAATGCAAGTTGGTGCAGCCACTTTGGAAAAGAGTGTGGAGATTCCTTAAGAAATTAAAAAAAAAAAAATAGAGCTACCCTGGGGTGCCTGGGTGGCTCAGTGGGTTAAAGCCTCTGCATTCGGCTCAGGTCATGGGTTTGAGCCCCGCATTGGGCTCTCTGCTCAGCAGGGAGCCTGCTTCCCCCTCACCCCCCCCTCACTCTGCCTGCCTCTCTGCATACTTGGGATCTTGGATCTCTCTCTGTCAAATAAATAAAATCTTAAAAAACAAATAGAGCTACCCTCCAATGTCACGTGGCAATTGCACTACTGGGTATTTACCCCAAAGATACAGATGTAGTGAAAAGAAGGGCCATTTGTACCCCAATGTTCATAGCAGCAATGGCCACAGTCACCAAACTTGGAAAGAACCAAGATGCCCTTCAACAGAAGAATGGATAAAGAAGATATGATCCATATATACAATGGAGTATTATGCCTCCATCAGAAAGGATGAATACCCAACTTTTGTATCAACGTGGGCAGGACTGGAGGATATTATGCAGAGTGAAGTAAGTCAAGCAGAGAAAGGCAATTATCATATGGTTTCACTTACTTGTGGAGCATAAGGAATAACATGGAGCACATTAGGAGAAGGGAAGGGAAAAGTAAATTGTGGAAATTTGAGGGGGAGACATTCCATGAGAGACTGTGGACTCTGAGAAAAAAAACTGAGGGTTTTGGAAGGGAGAGGGTCATGGGGTGGGTGAACCTGTTGGTGGGTATTAAGAAGGGCATGTATTGCATGGAGCACTGGGTGTGGTGTATAAACAATGACACTTAGAACTCACTGAGAAAATAAAATTAAATTAAAAAAAAAAAAGAAAGTGGGAGAAAGAAATTTCTAGGAACTAGAGAGTGGTAAATACAAATTAATGGTAAATTACCCATAATAACTGCTTTAAAGAAGTTGTAGAAAATGGCATCGGTATTCTCTTTTATGCACACATGCAGCACACTTTTTCTTTTTGGCATGTTTCCCAATTGTTTATTAATTTAGAGAATGCAAAATAGTACTAAGGGAATGCTTGCATTATAGTCGCATTTGTTTTCTGTACTCTTTTTACCTGAATTAGGTGTAAAATGTTCCACTTTGATTTCATCTATGATGAGATTTTTCAAGAACATCGCTTCATGATTGGGGAAGAACAACTGTGTTGCCTTCTCTTGTAGAGTGGTTGGGATAAAGTGTGTAGATTTTTAATTTTTTTCAAAGATTTTATTGAGATTTAAGTGTATAGTTCAATGAATGTTCATATATTCATCACCCTTTTAATCTAATTTTAGGAACAGTCACTCCCCATTTCTAACCACAGCCCTGGGTGACAGCTCATCCCACTTTCTATCTCAATATATTTCTATGTTTGCTTTTTATGGATTCATATAATATGTACTATTTGTAAGGCAGAGAGGGGTTGAGAAAGATTTTAAAAGCTTTCTCTATTCTCTATAGAGGAATAGTACTCTATATCCTAGCAAGTGTGAGAATTGTATACCATTTGCACTTTCTACTTTGTGACCTTGGGAAGGTTGTCTAATTTTTTTTCAGTTTCTTTGTCTGTAAAATGGGAATAATAATATTACTTGTGTTATAGGGGTTTATGGGGATGGAATGCATATTTGCATAATATACATACATTTTTAGACTGGGGCCTGGCTAGTAATATTACATACTATATGTAATATTACATCCTATATAGGTAGATAGATAGATTTATTTATTTATTTATAAGATTTTATGTATTTATTTGACGGAGAGAGGCACAGTGAGAGAGGGAACACAAGCCTGAGGAGTCGGAGAGGGAGAAGCAGGCGTCCTCTAAGCAGGGAGTCTGATGTGGTGCTTGATTCCAGGACCCTGGGATGATGATCGGAGCTGAAAGCAGACACTCAATAACTGAGTCACCCAGGCACCCCTGCATGCAATTTTTAAATGTTATTGCTAGTTTGATTATCATCATTATACTTGCAGAACAGGAATATAGGTGGGCAGATTTTTGTCTTGGTGAATTGGTACTGTTATCCTTGAAGTGATCAGTGAAATGTAAATCTAATCACAGGGCAGGAAATTATGAACTAACTCCTCTACAGGAATAAAATTGCCACATTAATGAATGGCATGAAGGGAAACTATGGTGAAGAGTGAAGAGTACATAATTTTTCCTGGGGGACCAGCTAGCTGACTTTTTTTTACTTGGTGTGAATCACATGAGTTTGGTTCCCTTCTCGGGAAGTTCCCTCTTGATAATGGAGGAAAAGAATCAAGTGGCTATGGCAAGATTGCAAAATTTTCCTACATTCTAACAACAAAACAGAAGCATGTCCTTTTAAAAAAGTCCCGTAGCAAGGCCAATTTCTGCAGCACACTTCAAAATAATCTCTATTCATCAACTACTCTGTCACTTCCAATAGATTTTTTTTTTCAAAGCTAAGTAGAATGGCTTATTTCCTCCAGACTTGCCCTGTGAAATCTAAGCTAGCTGACCAGTCTGTCTGTTTCACAACCTTAGCAGGTGGGAAAAGCTTTGGGGGCAGCAGGTGTTACATTCCTCAAGTGGCTGCGGAATAGGAGTACCCTTGAAAGATGAACATTCTCTTTGCTTGTCTTTTTCTTGGAACAACTCTGACAGTCTGGTGTCTAACCTTGGTAAAACTTTCTAATATCTTTCCCACTACTGAAATGGACAATAAGAGAAATACATCCTTTCTAATGATCAGGTGCCACTTATTATAGAGTTGTATTTTCTGGGGGATACGAAGTGTGATTGTATTCTCTGTCACATAGAGTGAACCCCTCAGGGAACTTTTTGCAGCCTGCTGTGTTCAAGTCACTTACTTTAATAGCTGCTTCTGTTATGAAAATTGTATTTTAAAAAAATAAAAGGATATGATGGGAGATCTATTTTAAGTTAATTTTTCTATTGTCCCTTTGATTTCAGTTAAAATCTTATACTGTTAAAACTCAAAACTTTTGAGTTCCATAGTCAATTGATTTCTCAAGGTGAGTCTGATTACATTTGTCTGATTTCTTTTACTTAACACTGCCAATAATCTACCTGTAATTAGAGGTGGTAGTAGCATAGTGGCTTTAGTAAAACATTTTCATGTATTTCATATATCTCTTCAGAGGTAATTCCAAAGTATGTCTCCAGGATAATTTTTGTATTATGTGATCACTCTATGCACTCAAAAAAAAGTACTAAAAATATGGTCATCCAAATGAGAGGCCTAAATATCTCATCTATTTGGATTTCTTTTATTTTAGTCAAATATTTCTGAAAAGTCTCAATATTAAAGTCATTCCTTTCAGATTCTACATGGTGGGGCACCAGTAAATGACTTTCCTATTTCTCATTCCTTTAAAATGTCTGATCATCAAGAATCTATAATTTCTTACTCATTGGAAATAGGAAGCTAGGTGACCAAGAAACTTTCTGATGAGAAGCTATTTGAAATGTCTTTTCTAGTAGTCAGTAAAAAAATCTGTGTAGACGATCAAAGGGAAAGACCAGAAAAATCAGAATCAGGCCCTAAAAATATAATAGTTATATAATTCATGAAAGTAGCATCTCCAATTAGTGGGCAAACAGTAGTTAATTCAATGAACAATGTTGGGTCAAGTGATTCATGATTTAAGGGTGAAAATAAAATATATACTTCAGGGGCACGTAGGTGGCTTAGTTGGTTAAGCATTCAACTCCTGAATTCAGCTCAGGTCATGATCTCAGGATTGTGAGACTCAGCCCCACCTTGGCTCCATGCTATGTGTGGAGCCTGCTTAAGATTCTCTGTATCCCTCCCCTTCTGCCCCTCCCTTAAAAAATGTACTTCACTTTATACAAAATAATTTTTACATGGATTGATATATTTTTATTTTTTTTAATTTTATTTATTTATTTGACAGAGAGATCACAAGTAGGCAGAGAGGCAGGCAGAGAGAGAGGGGCAAGCAGGCTCTCCTCTGAGCAGAGAGCCTGATGTGGGGGCTCGATCCCAGGACCCTGAGACCATGACCTGAGCTGAAGGCAGAGGCTTAACCCTCTGAGCCACCCAGGTGCCCTGGATTAATATTTTAAACACAAAAATAAAACCATGAAGCCTTAGGGAAGGGATGAATATTTATCTAATCACTTTGTAGCAATGGTTTCCAAGCATGAAAAATAAAGCGCTATAAATTATAAAAAATGGGGATTGAGATATTTGACCATAAAACATGAAAATTTACACATGGTAAAAACACCTCAACCAAAATTAAGTACAAATGATGAAATGGGAAAGATATAATACACATTGTTAAATATGAGGAAATACTGCAAATGAATGAATACCTTAATAATGGACATAGAGTTGGCAATCTGCTCACCAAAATATAAAAGACCAAGAAACATGACAAAATGTTCTAAATTACTTATTGATGAAATAAAATTAAAATATTAGTGGAAAGCTACTTTTATCAATCTGGCAGATTTTTTGTTTTAAAATGACACTTGGTTAATGCGGGGGTAAATGAGTATTACTACATATTGGCAGTGAGTGTAAATTGTTTTAACTCTGTAAAGGGTAAAACTGTAGTTGCAGAAAATTCTAGTTGTAAAAAATGTTCAAAATATTGGGGAAATAATTAAGCATGAGTCTAAGAATGAGTCTAAAGATTTAGTGATAAAGATATTCAAAGAAGTGGGATGCCTGGGTGGCTCAGTCAGATAAACCACTGCCTTCGGCTCAGGTCATGATCCCAGGGTCCTGCGATTGAGTCCCCATCAGGCTTCTTCCTCCGCGGGGAGCCTGCTTCTCTCTCTGCCTCTGCCTGCCACTCTGCCTGCTTGTGTGCGTGTCTCTCTCTCTCTCTCTCTCTCTCTGTCAAATAAATAAATAAAATCTTTAAAAAGAAAGATATTCATAGAAGTGTTTTAATAGCAAATAAAAAAATACTTCTAATATGTGATTTATTGGGTAAAATATGACTCATAGAAGGTAAAAATATGTATGTCATGAATTATGTCATAGAAGTATTATTTAAGTAGAAAACTTGCTTATTAGAAAAGTTGGTTACAAACAACATATACATCATCTAACTCACGGAAAGTATAATCTCCAAAATATTTATGGGAATTTTTTTGTAATGAAATTATGGGTGATTTTAATCTTCCTCTTTGGATTTATTGATTCCAATTTTTTAAAGTAATATATCATTATTTAAGAATAAACCAAACAAATGTTATGATATGCTTTAGGTTAGTTGTTTATATCATGGTAAAACCCTCTCTAATCATATTGTTTGGATTACAGTCCTGTCTTCATCACTTACTAACTGCATGTGACATTGGGCAAACTGCTTATTTCATTTTCAGTTTTCGCATTATAAAATGGAGAAAACAAATTTAACTACCTCATAAAGTTAGTTTGAAAATTAATTGAAATCAGGCAAAGCTATAATACTATGTCTGGCATTTATTGATTTTGCTTTCATTTTCAGCTATTGTTATGTAAGTAAGGTTACATCATAGTCATAAAGTTCCATGTTGCCTGGAATAGATGATGAGGCTGATTCTCTAGCCTACTTGTGTTTTCATATCCACTGTAAGAACATTTTCAGGTGGTCAGGTGCTGTTGTAAATTTGTGCACTACCCAAAGGCACCAGGTACAGGGGTGAATGGACTAAAAGCAGACCTTGTTGTATTTCACCAGCCATGAGCATTCCCGGTGAAAGGGCAGACAATAGCTGGCAGAAAACTAATGTTTTTGTTCTTATGTAAAATCCATTGCCATCCTACAACAATAATAACTATAATCTTTATTTGTTAAGTTTTGTGTCTTAGGAGGTTAATTGTACCCCCTTTCCACAAAGAAAAATAAGTGCTTTCTTCTATCTGTAAATACCTCAGAACTCTGAGAACTCTGCCAGTTGGTGAAATTCCATCAGGTCACCTGATTTAGTAATGTTACCTTAACCTTAAAAAAAAGTTTTAACTTTGCCATTATTTTCAATGGCCTAAATCATCTTCAAAATGTTTCAGGGGAAATGCTGAATTTTACACAGTAGCCATTTCAAATAACAGAATAATATATCAAGCTGTACTGTGTTCTCTCCCGTATTTTGTGCTATTGAAATCTACCTGCTGTTTAAATTCCATAGCCTGGCACTCTGATATTAACCTGGAGCCCTAAACTCCACAGGATTTACCAAACATACAGACAATGTCCTATTAACTTACTCTCTGCCTTCCTTTCTCTGTATCTTTTAGATATGAGCTTGTAATTTTCTGTGGTGGGGCACTTGTGTGTAATAGCTTGTGCCATCTAATTGAATGAGGGGTTTAAAGCACATTAAGCACTTAGAGGAAATTGTGCCAGAATATAATGCCCTTTCCTGGCTGTCAGCTAGCTCTGGGTCCTAATCAATAGGCTGATCAACAGCTGTAGAAGAGAGGCAAGGGTGACGGAAAAACAGTACTCTAATGAGCAGGGAAACAGAGAGAAAACCAGATCCTTTTCAAGGGGGAATGGAAAGAAAATTAAAGAACTGAGATAAGAATAATTGATTCAGTGTTATACAAACATTTTTGCAGTGCCTACTGTGTGCGTTGTGCTGGGTTACGTGTTAAGGAGAATGCAAAAATACATGACCTTTTTTGATACTGGCACATCCTGGGAACTGACTACTTTGAAATAGGACCATTTATATCTAAAAGTTTGATGGTTTTTTTTCAAACCAGAACAGTATAAAAGCTACATGTCCTTTAGTGCCACTAAATGCATTTTTCTGTTTTCTTCTGACAAGAGTGAAGGTGAGCCAGAGTAGTTATTAATTAAAATAAAACTAGAGGAAAAAGCTGCTTTGCAAGACTGGTGAGGGAGGAGCGTTGTATAAGGACAGAGCCATTTTTCTCTGAACTCCATGTTGTCTCCTAAGAAAATCCATACCAATCTCTAGGGTGCAAATTAATTAATGATATTGTGACTAGTTTATTTATAATCCCATAACACATGCAATCTTGAAGTCTAAACCCTGGTTACTGATCCAAGCCTGTGGGGTGATTGTTCTCCTAGTAATGAAAGGGAGAAGGGAAAGAATGATGGAAAATATAAAATACTGACAAAGAAGCAAAGGAAATTTCAGTCCTTTCCACAAATGGTGAGGAAAATAAAAATACTTTTCTTCTCCATATATATATATATGTATATATACATATATATATGTGTATATATACATATATATATATATATATATATTTATAACAGCCAAGCCTGCAGCATGTGTCAGGGGCAGATCAAATATTAAAAGCAAATTTTAATAAGTGAGACTCAAAAAGGGATTTATAAAGCTCAGGGGATTTGGAGAGGAGTGCTCAGTTCAGGGAATTCCACAGCTTCAGGGCACACCAGGTGAATGCTCTGTTGCCCAAGGATGAGGGACCTGACAAGGGGGTTGATGAATTTGAGATTTATTATTAGAAAGTAGGGACTGAGGGCACATATAAATGGAGGCCAATTCTGATAGGAGTGAAAGGGAAGTTCCACAGAGGTAATGAAAAACTCTGAGCCAAATTTTAAAGTCAATGTACTGACTGATAGTGAGTGAGTATAAATCTGCCACCCTGATTGAATTTATGGCCAGGAGTAAATGCATGGGTTGCGGGAGACTGAACAATGGTGTGCTTTGTGAGTGTTAGACTTCGGAGAGTTTCCATATTAACATAATCTAGAAGCCGTAACAGGACGCATTATAGCAGCTGAAGCAGCACAAGGACTTTAAAATATAATCGTGGGTTAACTGCTTTAAATCCTCATACCAGCTCAATGAGAGGGTTTTCCCCTGATAAAAGCTTTTAGAATAGTTAATGGCAAATGATTTGGAAAAACAAAGAGTAATGTGGAAATAAAAGTTTATAAAGTGATAGCAGGACCTTCATAAGTGCCACTGAATGGGAGACTGGCAAATGTGGCAAGTAACCAGAGACACACATTAACCGGTCACAGAAGAAGGGGGATATGTGATGTTGGCACTCTACGTCGCTAGACAGGTAATTGTTTCTTATAATAAAGGCGTGTTCTCAGTTCTGAACAAGGGCTGTTCTTCCAAATGGAAAACTGTGAAACATAGCACTGGGGTATTAGAGCTACTAAAATCCCTTCAGTTTGATCTGCTCTTCTGCCCCTGTACTTTCTTGGGACTAAAGTATTTACTGCCAATGGATTTTAAAAGAAGCTCACTTCGCAGCATCAGTATCCCAACTCACAATCTAAAGGCTGAGTAGAACCACATTTAACCTCTTCCTTTCCTTTCTGTATGCTTTCTTTATGTCCTCTTTAATAATATTTGAAGACTTACTCTGTTTTATCAGGAAGTTTAGAAATCTTTGAGGGCAGGAACAGGTCCTTTGTGGTCCTCAGGGTCTAACAAAGTGTCTTATACAAAGATTAGTAGTTTTTAAAAAATGTTTCTATGTATTGAGTAAGTTGATTCTAGCATTTATGTTGATTATTTAAAGATACTTTCCAGTACTAATTAAAATCACTTCCTGTTTTTGTTCATTTGCCCTGCTGTAACAGAATACCATGGAGTAGGGGCTTATCAACAACAGGAATTTATTTCTCTCAGTTCTGGGCACTGGGAAGTCCAAGATCAGGGTGCCAGCAGAGTTAGGTCTGGGGAGAGGCTGCTTCTGGTTTATAGACTGAATACCTATCTTTTCCAAGGGTTGAGAGAGATCTCTGGATCTCTTTTATAAGGACACCAGCCCCATTCATGAAGGTGTCACCCTCTTGACCTAATCATTTCCCAAATACCCCCACCTCCTAAAACCATCCCTTTGGGGGTTTGGATTTCAACCTATGAATTTTGTGGAGATACACCCATTCAGTCCATAACATCTGTGAACATTGTTTACGTTGTTATTATCCGTAGATCTAGAAAATGAACCTAGTTAAAGAATATATATTGGGCATAGTAAATAGTTAATGAGGAAAAAGATTCATAAATTCAGTAATTTGTTTTATTCTTCCGATTTATTCAACAAATATCATTAACCGTTTATTTTGCGCCTGGCACTCTTTTAAGTGCTTGAGATACCTTAGAGAATTAAAATTCCCTGCCTCTGTGTAAGCTTACATTTGGGTGGAGGTGGTGTGGGGTGGCAACAATGAACAACCCCACAGAAGTATAGTATGTAGTATATTATAAGGCAGTGAATGCTATAGAGGAAAATGATCTGGAGAAGGTAGAGGAGGACTGGCAATGTGGTGGGAATGCAGGGAAAGTGAAAATTTAAAATAAGCTTCTGGGAGAGGTGAAGATTGAGTAAAGCTTTGAAGGAAGTGAAAAAGTGAGCCATGGGAGTTTTGGGCGGGGGAGGAACCAAAACAAAGGACTCTGGCAATGATGTACTTGGAGGATAGGCGCAGAATGAATGAAGGAAAAAGCAATACCAGCTGGTGGCAGACTTTCTGTGACCTTGTAGATCACATTGTAGTCATATAACAATCGTGTTAGCTTTTATTTTGAGGGAATTGGGGCATATATTCAGGTTTCAAACACAGGAATGACATGATCTAACTTCCTATCTTTAAAATATGCCTGTGTTGTGTTGGTGAGAGAGTTTAGGGTGCACAGCTGGAATAAATATTTTTTGAAGTCTTATGGTGCTCTATTTTGTGCCTATTCATGTAGCTAGGAAAATGTGATGATATGAGGCTGAACAAAACATATTGGGAAGTACAAAACTAACAGCTTTTATGCTTTAAAATTAAACTGTTGGGTATCTTTTCTTATAAGAAACCATAAGCCATACAGAGAAAAACAGTGACATATAATGGAGGTATGATATTAAATGATTATATGTGGCCTTAACTCAGTGACTTGAAGTCATGGAGATTTTAAAGCTGGAGGAGACCTTAGAAATTATCTCATAATTTGACCCTTTCTTGTACACATCGAAGATCTGAAGCCCAGAGAGGAGTCAGGTGGGGAATTCCACTGACCTACGTGCTCGGCATGGATTTCGTTACAGATGTTCAGATCCAAGTTTAATGGTTTCTCTCCAGTCGGACATTTTCTCACTGTTTGTAGCAGTGTTAATGTCTGCTAAAGTCCTTGGAACATGAGGAACAGACATTCTCTAGGTAGAAATATTGTCACAGTTCTTTCTTAAAAGAAGAGAAAAAGAAGCCTTTTTGAGCAACTCATCAGAGACATGACCTAATGCCCCCTTAGAACAGATAGACATTGGGATTTATTGTCCCCGATGAAAACTATTTTAAAAGTCTAATGGGAAAAAAATACCTTCGTGGATTGTGGGGAAGAGATCCAGAGTTCGGTCTTTGAAATGCCAAAAGCCAATGAACTTCACTAAAGGAGGGAAACAATAATATGCATAATCGAAGTCATTTTTCGTCAGCTTCAAAATGTCAAATACCAAAATATAACTTCAGGGAGCTCCAGGTTATTTTTTTAGGTTATTTTTTAAGTAAGATGTTAAAATTAGTTTATTGGCAGCAGCATGGATGACACTGAAATAATATGTAAAAATATTACTGGTAACTATAATGGTTACTTTTCATACAAACAAGAGCCCCAAATAGCAACAATAAAAAAGAACAACAAAGGAACAAATACACCACCCACAAACAGCACCTAAATAGGAAGAAGTTTGTTCCCTTCCTATGGGACAGTCTGGCCAGTCTTTTGTGGTGTCACAACTCTTTTCTACAAGCTCACTCAGGGCCTTGGATCTAGTCGTTTGCATGCTCTAGAGCAAAGGTCAATGTATGTATATTTGGTGAAAAGTTCGATAGAAAATACTTTAGGCTTTGTGGCCATACTGTCTCCATTTCAGCAATTCAGCTGTGCCATTGTAGTGTGGAAACAGATCAGCCCTAGACTTTATATAATGCTGTATAACTGGATGGGTGTGGTTGTGTTCTAGTAAGACTTTGTCTAGAAACAGGCAATGGATCCTGAGATTTCAGGCAATGATTTCACGGTGGGAATTTCTTCCCCAGGTTGCTGTCTGAGTCTGCATGGTTGAAGGTGGGTCACTGCGACATCAGCATTTTAGCTTAAAACAAAGAGAAAAAGAAGCTAGAGAAATGTATGAGCCATGTCACAAGTCCCGAATGGCACCTTTTACTTACACTGCCATTTCACTAGTCCAAAAGTGATGCTGTCATACTCAGCTGCAGGAGATAATGGTAAATGCACCAAACATAAACAAAAGAATAAGGAGATTAAGGACATGGGGAACAAAATCAGCACAATGCTTGATTTGCTTTATACTGAAGGCTTGCCATTGATTACCCACCCAACATATAATCAACATGCTGATAATAAGTGATTATACATGTTTTAGAAATCTCTATATTACTTTATTTTATTATGAAAAATTTCAAATATATTAAAAAATGGGATTAATTTTATAATAAACACCCAAATACCCATTACTTAGGCTCTGCAACATATATCTTGCTACAATTGTTTTATTACATATTCATCTGTGTATGCTTCTGTCCAACAGTAAATCCTCTTGTTATGTTTTCAAAGCAAATTGCAGACATCAGCATATCCCACTTCTGAGCACACATGTCTTCATCAATGTTATTAGAATTCAGTGTTTGACTACAATTTTTTAAGATCGAATTATACACAATAAAATGTATGTATCTGAAATGCGTCATCCAATGAATATTTTAAAAATATAAATCTTTGTAACCCTACTTTATTTCAAGATGCAGAAATTTCAGTCACTCCGGAAGTTCCCTCATGTTTTTCCAGATCAATCTCCCTACTCTTCTTGTTCTTACCATAAGGTAGTTTTCTCTGTTCTAGAACTTTATGTAAATGAAATCACATAATACGTATTTTTTTGGTGAAATATTTCTTTCACTCAGCATAATGTATTTTCATCTTGCTTTGTTTTTTTACATTTCATCCATGCTGTTGCATATATATCAGTAGTTCATTTGAATGAATATTCCATAGGGTGTTTATCTGTGCTACAGTTGATAGACTTCAGAATTTTTTTTTTATCAAATTGGGTCTGTTACCAATAAAGCTGCTATGAATATTCTTAGACAAATTCTTTTGTTGGTGTATATACATACACATACATGGATCATATACATATATACACTCACATATGTGTGTATATATATCTATATGTGTCTATATATCCATCTTTCTATATATCTCTCTATATCTATATATAAATCTATCTCTTTATATATGTATCTACATGGGCTCCATCTTACACCCTGAAACCATGACTTGAGCTGGAAACCAAGAGTTGGATGCTTAACAGGCTGTGCCACCAAGATGCCCCTACATTTAGTTTTATAAGAAAATTCTATGCAATTGAACCATTTTATACTTCTGTGATCAATATACAAGAATTAGTTGCTCTACATGCTCACCAACATACAGGGTTGTTAGTCTTTTTAATTTTAGCTCTTTTGGTGCTTGAATCATGGACCTACATTTTTTCTGTGGAGGATCCTAACGGAAGGCAATATATTATCTTTAAAGAATTACAATTAGTTTATGTTGGAGATAAAATAATTTTCTCTCTGAGCTATTGACATAGAGGTTGCACCTCTAGATTCAGTGAGAGCAGAGCTCTGCTGCATTGCTAAACCCCATGGAGCAAACCTCATGGAGCAAAGTGGTAGTTTATGTACATGGGTCTAGATTTCAGTGGGAATGGGAAGGAAGGTCATTTACATAGGTCACAATGTAAATACTACCCCTGATGATCATTCTGAATGATTAAAACTATTTAAAGAGATATATCAGAAGAATATCAAGAGAACACTCAAAAAATAACTCCATTTTTTCTTTTCTAAAGTTTACTAATTAAAATAATTTCAGTCAAGACAAATATGTTAAGCTTACTTACCGAAACAAAACAAAAAAATGAAGTCTTACAGAAGTAAACATTTAGCTGAGCTTTATCTTTCTTTCCATAACTTTAGTCTAAGAATTTTGATAAGTATAAAAATAAAAATGTAAAATACACAAATCATAAAGAGAGGCAGAGAAATATGCCTTTATGAGAGCAAAGTTACAGGGACAGCTAAGAATAAAGGAGATGGGGTAATATGCCATTCTATGGTATGTGTTTTTTTCTTCTCTTTCTGTCAGTCTGTTGTGTTTAGGATGGAAATATGGGCATCTTCTAGCATTTAAAAGGAGATAACAGAGGAGAAACGCCAATGAAAAGGAACAACAATAAGAATGACAACCCTGTTTTTTAAATTGACTTTTTAGGGGCACCTGGGTGGCTCAGTGGGTTAAAGCCTCTGCCTTCAGCTTGGGTCATGATCCCAGGGTCTTGGGATCAAGAACCACCTTGGGCTCTCTGCTCAGCAGGGAGCCTGCTTCCCTTCTCTCTCTGTCTGTTGCTCTGCCTACTTGTGGTCTCTCTCTCTGTCAAATAAAAAATAAATTGACTTTTTAGATCTCAATTTTTGAAAACTAGTAAAGAACAAATCTTCCTTCTTTCCTTTCTTTCCCTGCCTACCTTCTTTCCTCTTTTCCTCCCTCCCTCCCTCCCTCTCTTCTTCCTCTCTTTCCTTTATCTTTCTGTGGGGATAATGATTTTTTAAAAAGGTAAAATCACTTGCATACAGACAAAAGGTGAACATATGGCAACATTTTTGTTTAACTCATTTTTTTTAAAGATTTTATTTATTTATTTGACAGACAGAGATCACAAGTAGGCAGAGAGGCAGGCAGAGAGAGAGGAGGAAGCAGGCTCCCTGCCGAGCAGAGAGCCCGATGCGGGACTTGATCCTGGGACCCTGGGATCATGACCTGAGCTGAAGGCAGAGGCTTTAACCCACTGAGCCACCCAGGCGCCCCTGTTTAACTCATTATTAACGAGTGAGTCAGGCACATGTTACAGTTGGTTTAAAGAGAAATCTAAAGAACAGACACATTTATAAATCAGAAATATTGAAATGAATGAGCAAATGACACAAAACTGGCTTTTTCCACTATAAGGGAGGAAAATCAATTGAACCTTTGCTTAACAGAATTTATTTGCCTGTCTGTAGACAAGACTTATTTTGCATTGCTATCAGTTATTTACAACTTACAGAGTTGTAAAATAGCTAAAAGGCAATGAAAGGAGCAGAGCTCCCAGAGAATCAGAGTCAGCAACCCCAGACAGTTTTGAACAATGTATAGTTTTTCACTGAAGTACAATATTTTCCTTAATCTATCAGTCATATATCTATGCCTACTGACTTACTCTATTTTTAAGAAATCTCCATGATAAATAGAGAAATTTGGCCTTTCATAACCTACCTTGAATCTGTATTGAAAAATGAATTATCAAAATGTGGGGCTGATGCAAATGTTCTCAGTCCTCTCTCAAAAATTATCTAACGTATAGGAATTAAATTATAGGGTCAGTAGCATAAATAGAGAATTAAAAGGTGCAAGAAAATCCCCAAGCAACAAAATAGTTTTGCCCTTGACCATATAATCTAAATCTTGCTTATACCTTCAATTAGTTACGCTTATTATTTTCATAATCTTTTAATTAGTTAAGTAATAAGTTCTCTAAATTCTCGCTAGTATTCATGCATTAACTTGTAAAACCATTTTTTTTTACATGACAGTTATTTTAGGTGCTTTATCACACAGTATTTCAGAAGAAAATGCAAAATAAAAAAATTAATCTTGCCACTTATTTTGAGTAAATAAAAAACTGCCTGCGAGCTAATATGTAAGAGGGAGAAAGCTGAGTAATGCAGTTATGATACATGCATGCAGGCATTTTCAAGAGACTACAAAGTCTGGACAGAATTTCTTGCAAATCTCTATGGTAAAGTGCAGTTGGCCCTTGAACAATGTGGGAGTTAAGGGCACTAACCTTCACAGTCAAAAAAATCCTTGTATAACTTATAACTCCCCAAAAGTTTAAGAAATAGCTTGCTATTTACCAGAGACCTTACAGATAAAATAAACAGCCCATAAACACATATTTTATATGTTATATATATCATATACCATATTCTTTTTTAATTAAAAAAATTATATTAACATATAATGTATTATTAGCCCCAGGGGTAAGGTCTGTGAATCGCCCGGTTTACACACTTCACAGCACTCACCATAGCACATACCGTCCCCAATGTCCATAATCCCACCACCCTCTCCTTACCCCCCCTCCCCCCCGTAACCCTCAGTTTGTTTTGTGAGATTAAGAGTCTCTTATTCATATACCATATTCTTAACGATGAAGTAAGCTAGAGAAAAGAAAATGTTGTAAAGAACATTATAAGAGAAAATATATTTATAGTACTGTACTCTATTTATTGAAAAATATTTGTATACAAGTGGACCCACACAGTTCAAACCCATGTTGTTTAAGGGTTGGCTATGGATGAAAATAAATAACTAAATAAATTTCTCTTACTTCCTCAAGAGGCTAATGGATGCACCTTGTGATAGTCTTTTAACAATGTCTTGCAATGTAATATAATGACCTTACATTGTAAAATTAAAAGATTGGACTTCTTATTAGGTCTATTATATTTTCAAGAAAATACTGTACGGAGTGGGAAGAAGTGAGCAGCAACCTTCTCCTACTTTCTTGACAAAATTTTATTATTTTACCCTTGTGTAGGATGTCACAAGATCCGGTTTTAGTTTAAACCCACTTCGTATAAAAATCATCAAAGAACAAAGTCTTTTATAGCAACAACAAAGTATGCAACTGTTTTTATTTTATTTCTGCTACACACACAAGTGTACCATTTTGTTTTGTTTTGGTTTAAGATTTATTTATTTATTTTAAAAAGTGAGAGAGAATGGGGCCTGGGGAGGGATAGAGGGAGAGAGAAACTTCAGCAGACTCCCTGCTCAGTACAGAGCCAGACATAGGGCTTGGCACTACACATCCCTGAGATCATGACCTGAGCTGAAATGAAGAATCGGATGAAAAAAAATCACACCATTTTTAAGCATTTGTACCTAATGTAATTATTTTGTAAACTGAATATCTATTTCTAATTGACATTATTTATTATCTTAGTAAAGATCATAAAAGGTTCATATTCCTGTTTTATATAAATGATTTTTAAATCGCTTTCATCCTTCTCAGTTAATCAGTGGATATTGAGGGTGAAAAGAAGGAACATTTAAATTTTAGTCTGAATTTTTTATTTCTTTTTGCCATCAAAGAATCTTAATTTTTGGACTAAAATTATCAAAGTGGTCATTTTTAACCTTTTTATTTGCTTTGCAGATATTTGTAGTTGACAGTTTTCTTTAAAATAAAATTAGTTTCTTTTTCCCATCAAATCTACAGTCAGAAGCCTAATCAAAACATGATTTTGTAATAGGTTTTTAACTATGAATATTGTACATTGCAATGAACAATGAATTTAGATAAGCAGAAGATGCTATGCTGGGTGAACGATAGGATCTCTGAGATATTTCCATTTAAATGATCACTGTAGGAGACAGCTTGTGAAGTTGCCATTTACAGTAGAGCACTGTGTAGATGTGATCCAACAGAACGTCAATTAGATTTTCTACTCATGTTACTGAAGTGTGAACTATAATGATCCTGTCCAGTTTCAGTCAATGTGAAATGATACTCCTTAGGCAATGGAGAGAAGAGAGTTCATTGTGGCATGAAACGTCAAAGACTCTGTCATGATAAAATCAAATCTAACATTTACAAATTTTCTTAAGTGACTGAATAATTATTATTATAATTGTTTTTTTTTTTATAATCTTAGTGCTGAAGAAAAGTCCCTTTTAAAAAACCAGTTGCTGAACACAAGTTTTCTTTTTTAATACCTTGATAATATAATACCTTGGTAAAAGTATGAATAAAACCTTATTGTATTTTTATTGGCAAAATCTGAAACCCCTGTATTTCATGACTAAAGTTCAAAGTTAGAGGAATTAAGTTTAATTCAGAAGCCCAAGGAAAAATTAAGTATTAAAATTGTATATGTTATAACTAGTTTCCTACATGTATTAAAAATACATCTCTAATAATTTCAGCAGATCATTATCATCATTTTCACCATAATATAAATGACAATGTAATTTGTGTATCTGAAATGAAAAACTTCATGTTAAATGTTTCTTAGGTGGACTTGCCATCAAATAATTTTCACTTCTCTATAAAGAGAATAAAGAGAAGTGTCTTACTGTTTTCTAAGTGGTTTGGAAAAAACCTCAAAGTTAATTTTCTCCAAGTGAGACAGAGCAACAAGAGAAGATTAGTAAATTGTTATTGTTTGTATACCATGTTTCACTTAGCGCATTGTTAACATTTTCTCATAAAAGTAAGACTTTTGAAATCATCATTTAAATCTTTATACTAAGTTTTATCACTAAAATTGAACAATTTTTTTCTTTACTTATATCATTTCCAATTTTTTCATATTTTATCACTATAGTAATTAACTTCCAAAAGAGATCTATAAACAAATCTCTGATTTTTTTCCATAGAATATATTTCTAAGAAGTAGAATTACTTAGGCTTAAATAATGAATGTTTTAAAGACTTCTAACATATGGAACATTACAGTTTTCGGTAATACTTATAATCCTAGTATTCTCAACATAGTATTAAGTATTTTATCTCTTTAATCTTTGCTATTTTTAATAATTAAAAAGGTTTTATTACACATATATTTCTTATATCAATACTGAAATAGACTACTTTGATATATTGATCAGGCATTTCTAATACTCATTATATGAGAATATAATCTGATGTTGGGTCTCCATTTTTCCTTTGATTTGTAAGCATTAGTAACATAAAACACTTTTCCTTAATATGCATTGCAAAATTATTTCCCAGTTAATAGTTGGCCTGTGAATTGTTAGGTACATTTTGTTTTTGGAGGAGGTCATCAAGAGGATATGACCAACTGTTGACCCAATTAAGGACTCTCTAGGAGCTGCTAATATTCTGGTGGGCAGGTGCAGGGATCTAAAATCAACATTTGCCCACATCCAACAGGTCACATATGTATTTTTAGTATTTCCCTACATAGGATGAAACATTTTCTTGCTGTGGATGATTTTATCTGTGTTCTGCCTTTGCCAGTCCCCTGTTCCTCCCTCGTCTTTTCTGTTTAATTTCTCCTAACTTTTGGCTCAAGCAGATCTGGAGATGGCTCACTTGGTTTGGATATTTATTTTTCCACTTACACATACTTGGAAGTTCAAGGACTTCTCTGTCTCCTAGCTTTACTGTAGTTGTGGGTTATGGGTAGTTTTATTTATTCTCCTTTTAATTCTGCATGAAAGTTGTCTACAGAGATTCAGTAGTAGGCAGTTGCCATTATGTAAGGAAAATCTCTTACGCATTTTGAAGCAAATGATAAAACACCAAAGGCAATTTTTAAGTGTTCAAGAATTCACTTAAATATTGAATATATCCTATACCTTGAATAGCTTCATCTATTTATTGCTTTCCCCCCCCATCTATTTACTTTTTAACTTTAAAACTACAATGTTAGAATTTGTTGTAGGGAGTCTTGATGTCGACCGTTGATGGAAGCAGATTTTGATTAAGATTTTTATTCTTTCCAATCTCTTGATTATATTTACTACTCAGAAAAAGAAATTAATGGTATTTTGGCATATTTTTGAAGTAATTCTGTCTAGAGTCAAATGTAATCAGATAGTTGATTCAGAATTATTTGCCACTATCTCTCAAATTTGAAACATTTGAACTAATTATATTCATATCATATATTCATATATCATATATCATATTCATATCATATCATGTTTATACCTTTGCATATGGTATGTATATTTAGGTGGTTTCTAAATACTCCCAACAAGGGGTGCCTGGGTGACTCAGTCATTAAGTGTCTGCCTCCAGCTCAGGTTGTGATCCCAGGGTCCTGGGGTCAAGCCCTGCATTTGGCTCTCTGCTCAGCAGGAAGCCTGCTTCTCCCTCTCCTATTCCTCCTGCTTGTGTTCCCTCTCTTGCTATCTCTCTCACACTGTCAAATAAACAAATAAAACCTTTTAAAAAAGAATACTCTCAACAACTCTTGTCTTAGTCTCCTTTTGTGCACTAAACAGAAATGTCTTCATAAATGTGGTGTTCTAATATATGGAAGGGTTTGCCACAATAGAAAACACTTGATATTTTTCTCAGCAGCTAACAATTATAAGACTTTTCTAATGTAGTAGAAATAAAGATTAAGGAAATTAACTAATTAGATGTGGAATTTGATTTTCGACTTAACGTATTTTGCTTTGATCCAAAAATAGATACCTTGGAATTATCTTCTGATGTCAACCTTATTATTGATAGGAAAATATTATTAATTATAAACATTTTTATGATTAAAAATTATTGCAGTGTTTTTTAGGGTTACTAAAATTTGGAGGTCAGATATATGCAAAAAAATTCATTAAAAATGTTCCATAAATGCCCAGAGTTTGAGAACTGCTGATATGAAATGAAGATTCTGTTGGTTTACTTTGGAATATTTATCCCATTTTCAAACACCACTTCATGATCAATTCATTTCTTCTAAATGGGCTCATGGATCATCATCACTTTTGTGTTCTTTTATGTATTTTGATCTCTTTGCCTCCTACTATTTTTTACATTTTTTTTTTAGAATTTTTGTATGTGTAGTGGTGCTACACTATTTAACTTATTATGGCTTTATTATAAATTTTACTACAGAAAAAGAGAAGTTTACTTCTCTCTTCCCTTGATCACTGTTTTAAACTCAGCAGTCTCCGCTCTTTCCAGCTTTGTTCAGAGACTGTCTCCTGGAACCTGCATTTGCCCTTTAAAATACGTTTTGAGATGAAATATATTTCATCATCAAAAGCTTCCTCATGTGGCCTCTTCTGACTTGGCCTCAAAGGTCTTCAGGGAAAGTACAATTATTCTCCATACTCGTAGATACTTTCTGCAGCCTTGTCCCAGGGAAGTTTTACAAAAACTCTTTGGCTAGCACAGCACATTAGAAGGATATGTTTACTTATAGTCACTTGCCTCAGAAAGTTGACTTTTGTTTATTTGTCTTCTGTTCCTCTCTTCCTTCCCTTCTTCTCTCTTTCATCTCCAGTTTTTTCTTCCTGTTCTCTCTTGAACCCATTAATCAGATTTAACCTTCATTATACCAATAATCTCTTTCTGTTAAAGTCACAGTAACCTCCAGCCCATTTAATCCAATGTTGTTTCCCAGTTCTTGTCTTATTTGAGCTAGCTGTTGCTTTTCCTTGAAGCCCTTTTTGCTTTTGGCTTATCTGACACCTCACTTGCCTGATACTTAGTTAACTTGTTGGCCACCGATTTTCCTGGTTATTTCTCATTCTCTGATGTCTCAATGTAAGAATGCCCTGATCTCTGCTCTTGGCTCTCTGTTATTTTTCTGACTGCTCCTAATATTCTCTCCCTTATTCCTTCATTCAAGCTACGCTGGTGGCCTTGCTCTTTCTAGAAATGGCAGACATGCTGTTGCCTCAAGACCTTTGCAGTGTTTCTTCTACCTGTCTGTAATACTCTTCCTTCATATGTTCACACATTACATTCTGTCACTTCCTCCTGGGTTTCATTCAAAGGTCACTTTCTCAATGCAGATTTCTCTGACCAGTCTATTCACAATAAAATGCATACACCTTTTCTACCAGCTTCAATCCACATCCTCTTTTTCAGTTTATTTTTTCTTTTTAAAACTTAATACTTTCTTGAATAACACACACACACTTATTTATTTATTGTCTCTCCCACTAAAATATAAAAGTCCCATGAATTCATGGGTTCTTTTATTTGACTCAATACAGTATATCCAGCACCTAAAATGAAGTTCATGGTTCCAAGTACACATATATTTGTTGAATAAATTAATAAATAATTTTTGCATTTGCTACATTGTTTACTTTAAAAAAAGATTTTTTAATATATTTATTTGAGAGAGAGAGAGAGACAGAGCACAAGCAGGCAGAGGGAGAGGGAAAAGCGGACTCCTCGCTGAGCAGGTAGCCCAATGGGGGGCTCAGTTCCAGGACCCTGGGATCGTGACCTGAGCTGAAGGCAGACACTTAACCATCTGAGCCACCTAGAAGCTCCTAATGTTTACTTTTTTTTTTTTTTGCCTCATATATTTAAATATATGCTAGCTATTATAGCTTCTGTGCTTTATCTATCTTTAGTTTGTGTTTTTCAGTTTTAGTCTTTTAAGATGCACATTTCTGTGGAATTCATTCTGTATATTTTCTGGATCATTACTATATGAAATCATCTTTTGGTTTCTTTCATTAATTAAAAGGTTTATCTAGAAACAGAATTTTGAGATTCACAAAGTTTCCTCTTAAAACATTAATCTTCTCTTACAGAGGAGAAACAGGAGCTGGTCAGATTTTCCTATGTGTAGACAGCACTTTTTTTTCTTTTCTAACAAATTATTTGCATAATTTTTTAACTTTATTATTTTAGTTCTCAAATTTTGGATGACATACATAAATTTGTGTGTCATTCTCCTTTCATCAATATTATCTGGGACAGTTTGATTCTACTATGCAAAGAGAGTCACAGCAATTTTAAAAAATGTGTATCTCAAAGTATTTTTCTTTTCTTTAAATGTTCTATTTTTTCATTGTAAACATCTTCAATTTTTAGTTTTTATCTTAGCTTTATGTTCCATACCTACTACATTTTCTCTTGTATTTTTATCATTTTATCTTCCAGGCACATATTCTAAATTTTTTTTTGTTCATTGACTCAGTAAGTCTATTTTAAGACTCATTTCTGGTCTTCAAGTCCAAAAGTGGTGGACTTTAATTTTACTGTTTAACTTTTTGCTTCCTGGCAGTTTTCCCATCTGTCACTTAGGATATTTAGCCTCCCCCCCCCCGCCACCAATTTATCTCTGAATATATCCTACTGTCTTTTATTTCAGCTGATTTTACTTTTATGGATTTCTGCACATATTTCATGGAATCCTTTTCTACTTGTATTACCTTGAATGCAAATAATAACCATATTCAGGCTTTTTTTCCCTTTCATTCTGGGAATAAATAATTTTTAGCTTTTTTTTTTTCCCTTCTCTGAGCCTACAAAATAGTGTTCACTTTACCTGGTATTGAAGTAGTTTTATTCAGGACTCCATACTCTCTTTCCTTTATATTTTTACTTCAAGAATGAGTAATTTATCAAATCCAAATCAACATTTGACAACAGACTTGCCTTGACATCATATTGATTTGAATATTGTGGGATCTTTTTTATCAAATACACAACTGGAGAGCACATTCATGGTACCCATGTAGCCAGCATTGTTTGGTAGAATTCATTAGCAGTGATGGAAACTTCTCATAAGCCATTGTCTTATATTCTGGAACTCTAAACTAACTTTATATAAAGGTTTCTATAAATGCATGTGTGCCAAAGAACAGTTCTCTGCCTAATTCATCAGAGTCAGCATTTCCCTGGCTTTCTGTAGAATGAAAGTTAACTGATTTTCAGTGAAAGGTTATAGTCTGGCTTTTATAGTAAAAGCAGTTCTCATAAGTAGAGAGGACTATTCTGTATCTTGAAACAAGATTCCTCTTTTTCTTCATACCTAACCTTTGAGGCTAGACGTTTTTCTCTATTTTAGTGTCATGGTGCATTCACTGAATCTCTCACACAAGTCCCATTTATCCTTATTTTTATAATGTGTGTATTCTAACTTTCCATGATTGGTTGATGTTAGTATAAGGTTTCAGTGCTATTATGTGTAACTAGTATTTTCAGTGCTTTCCCTTTAATTTTTGTAGTGAGCTATTTGACACTCAACTAGGAATCTGTTATTAGATACCACTTTAACCATAAATCTTTGGCATGAGAAATTGAGAAATGTTTTCTCTTATGTTATGAATATTGAAGATAATATCCATGCAGAGAATAGATAGTGCAGGAAATCTGTTCAAAATAGTGGTGGAGACCCTTAAATATGATAAAGTTTATACTAAATCCACCATAGTTTTCTATAGGGAAAATATTGACATAGAATAGGAAACAAAGAAAACATATTTGACTGAAAAATTTTAAATGACTTATTGAACTACAATTCACATAAAATAAATTGCATGTACTTACAGTGTACAATTTGGTAAGTTTCAAAATGTATATAATCATGTATATACACATTTGTAAAAATATGTATGTGACCTGTAAAGCCATCATCATGATCATGATCATGAACATATATATGACAACCCCAGAATTTCCTTGTTCTTTTCTGTAGTCTTATAGTCTCCCTATCTTTGCTGTATCCCTGATCAGCATCAAGCTACAACTGATCTGATTTCTGTCACTGCTGTCTATCCCTATACCATTATCCACTATCACTACTGACTTTTATATTACTAGATTAGTTTGCATTTTCTAGAAATGGAATCATACAGCATTTACACTTTTTTTTTGTCTTCAACTCAGTATTACTTTATTTTTATTGATCAGTTGCATTCTGTTCTTTGGATATACCGTATTTTATTTACTCATACACTTATTGATGGACATTTGAGTGGCTTCTAATCTTTGGCTATTACAAAAAGAGTGGCTAAGGATATTCATGTATAAATCTTTTATGGGAATGTGATTTCTGTACAGTAAAAAGAGAAGACATACATTTAACTTTTTAAGAAATAACACAATTTAGTGGTGTCTGGGTGGCTCAGTCAGTTGAGAGTCTGATTCTTCATTTCGGCTTAGGTGGTGATTTCAGGGTCATGAGATCAAGCCCTGTGTTGGGCTTAGCATTCACTGAGGAGTCTATTCTCCCTCTCTGTCCTCCCTGCCCCTCCCCCTGCTCCATGTGCTCTCTCTCTCAAATAAATAAATAAGTAAAATTTAAAAAAAAAGAAATAAATTAATTTATATGGAAGTTCATAGGGCATTATACAATGCAACCTAAATATGTTATTATGTTTAGAAATACAGTTATTTTGGCTGGTCAGTGTAGTCTGGTTAAATATATTGTATTCAGATTTAATTAGAAGTAATTATTAAACCAAAGTGAGCATATCATAGTATATGACTCTCAAAAACTTTGGGAGGGAGACAAACCAAAAGAGACTCTTAATGTCATAAAACAAACAGGGTGGTGGGGGGGAGGAGGGTTGGGAGAGGGTGGTGGGGTTACATTATATGTTTAAATAAAAAAAATAAATTAATAAAAAAATGAAAAAACAACAAAAACAACAACAACTTTGGACAAGACCTGAGAGACTTAGATTTTAAAAAATGGGTCAGCATAGACCTGTACCCCTGGGGCTAATAATACATTATATGTTAAAAAAAAAAAAAAAGGCCAGTTATATGTCCCACTAAGAAGAACATTTTTTTAAATTTATTTTTTAAAAGATTTTATTTATTTATTTGACAGATAGAGATCACAAATAGGCAGAGAGGCAGAGAGAGAGAGAGGGAAGCAGGCCCCCTGCCTAGCAGAGAGCCCCATGTGGGGCTCGATCCCAGGACTCTGAGATCATGACCCGAGCCGAACGCAGAGGCTTTAACCTACTGAGCAACCCAGGCGCCCCAAGAAGAACATTTTTATACAGTAAATATCAACAAATTATAAGTATGTAGATATACATACAGTGATTAAACATAACTAGATAGTGTCATACATAGGAAGGATCATTTTGTTTATCATAATGGAACATGGACTTCATTATCCTAAACTATTTCTCAGTCTCCCCAAGACACTGCCTAAGGTGTATTATCTCAGCTAATCCTGTTTGAACCAGGAGAGCCAGTGTTAGTCCATTTTCTCTTTAACAGATAGAATTAAAGAAAGAAATTGAACTTCTTAGAAAAAGCAGGATTAAATAAAACAGATTTAACTATAAACATAGAGACAAGGTGGAAAAGCTTATGCAATCATATTGGGGACTTAATAATAGAGTGGGCTTGAGTGTATGTATACAATTACTTTTTTGCTTAGTTACTTGTGTTCTCCTTAGATTAGGTCCCAGTGGATCAGAGATTAGAAATATGATTATATTATGGCTGCCAGAAAGGAAATCATAAGGTGGGAGTTGAGAGGGAAAGGGAAAGACAGTGGAGGAGTCATCAAATCACTTGCAGCGTGGGAGAATTTAGAATAGCAGCAATAGCCCTGGATTCTTAAGCATCTTGCCTTCTTTAAAAATGACTATTTGCAGTAATGATAAGACACATCAAGAATGTGTTAAAATTTTTTAAACAGGTAGAGTAATTTGATCCATAACCTTAATAATTTGTATTATAAAATTAAAAAAATTCTGGATGGATAAAATGCTTACACTATCTAAAAATTGATTTTTGCTGCTTAATTTTTGTTGATACCAGGTAAAGGAGTGATTAGGTTAAAGTTTCAAAGCATATAAAAAATTATAAATCCAAATGAGATGAATAAGAGAAAACAGAACAGCAATAAAAAATAAAAACAAGAGATTATCATGCCCAACTTTGCCTTTAAGAGATTAATAATGAAGACTGGTGTGTTAGGTCAACTGCCTTAAGGCCATCAGTGTGTTAATAGCACTGATGAATGTACTGACAGAATTCTGTGCCCATTTATTCATACTTTGGTACCATTATCACCTGTATGTCATCACATCAAATTATCATGAAAACCCTGTAGTACTTTTTAGATGAATGCTTTTAGATTTACCACCTGTTTTTTATTTATTCAAATGTAATACTTGGAACATTCAGAGTTTCCATTCAGAAAGTTTGAAAACTTCACCTTCTCTAATAACTCATTGTCCTGCTATAGATAAGAAGCTTGTTAGCTAAGGAACATGGCCCGGCCTGGCATCAATAGAGATGGTTTTCTTAGCTCAATCCAAAATTACTGACAGACAATTTAACTCCTATGAAGCTTGATGTCTATTCATGGTTCTGGCTGTGCAGACAGGGTCAGTCTTAGACCGTTCCCTATCTGCTCTTCTGAGCTCCTCAGTGATGCAAGAGGTAGAATGACTGGTGGTAGAAAGGAAGGACCCTCTGTAGGAGACAGATCTCAGCTTGACTGCTGATTATTATCCTTCCTTGCTATCTGATTCTGGGTATTTTTTTTTTTTAAGTTTATCTGTAGTATAGATTTCTTGTATGTATAATAGGGCTTATCATACCTGTTCCCAGTATTATTTTGGTAATAATCTATGATCTTGTACATTGTCTAATAGAAGATACTCAATATAATAAATTCTTCTAGTTATATAGTTCCATTTCCTTTTTGCTTCAGCTTAACCTCTGCTCTCATATTGAATTCCTACACTGAGCCAAATCAGTGAGTTCCCTTCCCATGCTCTGACTATCCTGATTTGAAAGCCCTATGCTTCTTTGAATTAGCTTGGTCTTTAGTATCAGTGTGTTCTTACTTCTTTTCACTTTTTTATAAAAGTGGGATCTAGCCCCAGAGAGCCTGCTTCCCCCTCTCGCCCTGCTTGCCTCTCTTCCTACTTGTGATCTGTCAAGTAAATAAATAAAATCTTTAAAAAAATTGAATAATATGCAGTGTCTTCCATTTATTGGTGTTCTATTTTATACAGCATCATCAGAATTTCATATTATCTGATTGTGAAAATTTTCTTCATAATGTATTTTACCAATGGAAAAATATTTTAAACACATTAACATCAACATATTAATAAGAAATTGATAAAGTAGAAGTTTGTTGTCATTTAACTATACTAAGACAAATACACATTTTTTTAACCACCTTTTGCAACAATAGTGTTAAAGTGCAACCATTTTAAACCTGTGGTATAAGATTTTTCCAAGTTTCTGCTGATTCATTTACAGTGACAAAATACTGCACCTCCAATTTCATGCTGCATATATGTATATACATATATATATATACACACTTCAGTAGCAATTTACTTTGTTAATAACCTTGAACTGAGATTAATGCCACAAGTATAAAATTTGGAGAGGAAAACTCTGAAAGATACTGAAACTTCCTCTAGCCTTGAGCAAATAATGAACCTTCTCTTCAATTTTGATCCTATGCTGGAATAATTAACTATCCAGGTTAGTTGTTATTACTGTGTTCAGCTACCAAGGTTATCCTGCATTAACAGGGAAATAATACATATGAAGTACAGGAGATAGAGCAAGAGAGAGTGAGACTTGGAGGAGGTGAGAGAAATTTGTTGTAAGACGTTGGCTTAGGTGATGGTGCAGGTTGGAAGGTCCAAACTCTGCAAGATACGGTGGTAGTCTGGGGACCCAGAGAAGAGTTGACATTGCAGCTCTGAGTCTGAAGGCAAAATTCTCTTTTCCCTCGTGGAACTCATGCTGTTTTTTCTCAAGGCCTTAAAGTAATTCGATGAGATACAACCACCTTATGGAGGGTAATCTGCTTTACTCAAAGTCTACAGATTGAAATGTTAATCTCATCTAAGAAATGCCTCCACAGCAACATCTAACAATGGTTTCACCAAAAATATGCATACTGTGGCCTAGCCACGTTGACACATAAAATTAATCATCACCGAGTCCAGTCAAGAGTGCAATATTAGGGACGCCTGGGTGGCTCAGTGGGTTAAGCCGCTGCCTTCGGCTTGGGTCATGATCCCAGAGTCCTGGGATCGAGTCCCGCATCGGGCTCTCTGCTCGGCAGGGAGCCTGCTTCTCCCCTCCCCTCTCTGCCTGCCTCTCTGCCTGCTTGTGTGATCTCTGTCTGTCAAATAAATAAATAAAATCTTTAAAAAAAAAAAAAAAGAGTGCAATATTAAATAAATTCCCAGGGAGAGTACCTTTGACTCGATCCCATGTGGTAGCTTTGAACACAACATAGGTCTCATTTTAAGGGCCATCCTGACCGGGAGATGTGGAGCTGGTAAATATATATATAGATATATATATCTCTATATATGTCTCCTTCCTCCTTTGATTACTTGTCAAGGGCTACTCCCGAGGGGATGTAATTCTCATGTACTTGTATGAATAGACAAAACAGTCCCAGTAGCCTGAGAGCATTTATCTGACAAATGGCTCTGGGTGCTGGCTGCAGGACTGAAAGAACAGTTTGAGCCAGTGTGTCTCCCCCCCAAAGTAAAGAGATTCAGTTGGTATGTGTCGATCACCAACAACATTTACATGTCCCTGAGGGCTTGCGGAAGCAGATTCCGTTTAAGATGTGGTCCAGGACTACATTGTGAAGATTTGGGGGACGTTCAAAGCATGTGGATTTCGTATAAAGGTAGGTTAGTGGTAGGCTTCTCAGTGTCAGTCTTGCTGAAGAATTATTATTTGAAATGATTAATTATCATCACTGGAGATTCTAATTGGTGAGGTCTGAGTTGAGGCACTGTAACCTGGTTTAGAAGTGATGTTTCAGGCTTGGGGACCTTTGGAACATTGCGTGGGGGAGAGTATGAGCATATTTACACTTTACAAAGAGCACACTTGTCTGAGGTTGAAGGAAGGCAAACCTGAAAGGAAAGGTAATGTTTTACTACTTTAAAGCTACAAGTGTGCTTCTGCGGGAGGAAGTTCAGGATATATTTAGGTGGCAAATTTGACAAAACTGTCTAAAGTGGGATAAGGAAAAAAAAAACAAAACATGTTAGTCAATGATAATTTCTAAGTCACTGGGATGGGAAATGGAAGTGACAGTATTGCTAGACCCTGAAATATGGGACACGGAAGCAGGATTTGATGGGGGAAGTAGTGAAAGAGGCTTGAAGGGGCAAGGAAACATCGGGGAAGATAAGAAGGTTGTTAGTGTCTTCGTCTGTTTAGGATCTATAACCGCGTATCACAGAGTAGGTGGTGCTTTTAAACAACAGAAACTTTTTCTCACAGTTCTAGAGATGGAAGTCTGAGGTCAGGCCGCCAGCACGGTCACAGGATGGCCCTCTTCTGGATTGCAGACTTCTCCTTTTATCCAGGGGCAAGGGAGCTCCCTCAGGCCTCTTTTATAAGAGCACTAATCTCATTCATGGGGACTCTGCTCTCAGGACGTAATCCTCTTTCAAAGATTGGTTTCAACCTATGGATTTGGGGTGGGGGGCACAAACATTCAGACTGTAGCAGTCAGAAAGAAAGTGAAGAGAAGTTTCTAGAATACAGATAAATGTTTTAGTATAGATCAGGTATTGACAAACTATGGCCTTCTGACCAAATCCTTGCTACCAAGGGTTTGTAAATACAATTTTATTGGAACATAGCCATACTCATCTGGTTACATATTATCAGTGGCAGCTTTCACTCTACACAGAAGAATTGAATGCAAATAGCTTTCTTGTGACAGAGACCCTATGGTTGGTGCAGCTAGAAATATTTCCTTTCCAGCACCTTTCATAAAAAATTTGTAGACTTCCTGTGTAGACGGATATTGGTTAAATTTTTGGATGTGGATAAATTGCCTAGGAAATACATGTGTAAGAAGAGAAATTGTTGAGCATTAAGGAAGAAATAAAGGAACAAAAGAAGAGGACTAAAAACTAGAGTCTTAGTGAGAAGAAAAAAAAAGAGCAGTCATCTTAAAATCTGTATCTCTGTATTATCCAGTCTAGGTTCTCTCCAGTCATCAAGTAAGCCGAGGAGGAAGAACTAGAATGTTTCTTCTCATTTTCTTTCCTCCTTGGTTTTTCTTTACTCTCTTCTACACCAAGCTTTCAAGAAAGAAGGTATTTGGTGGAAGGAAAAAAAAAAAAGATGATTCTGGAAATAGTTTTAACCCTCTAAGAAGTTATAGAAAGAAAGGAAATCTTCTCTGAGGCCCATTCAGTGTCTCAGCCAAGGGCAAGTCTTGCCGGTATATATCAAGCACATATTACGTTTTGCTCCCACATTTCATTTAACCTCTACCAGTTCCTTTTTGTTTATATGGGCTTTTCCCTTAGAATAAAACAAAGATCAGAGTATTTGGCCTAGGAAATAATATTCAGCTTCCTTTGTTAGAAGCTGTGTACTTGCAGCGGTAATATAATTGTGCTGCCCAGACTAGATTCCCACCAAACTTGTCACTTGTTTGAAAGGGAGCCCTCTCTCTGACAAGAACAGACAAGGGCCAAATGAGCCTGATTCTGTCTTATGCCAGCCAGCAGTGCAATTACAAGAATGGGGGCTAAGGAAGGACAAAGCAGTCACTCACCCCTGCACACAGGTGCTGTGTCCTTGAAATAGTTGGTTTACCTGGGGCCCTGTCCTGGCCTTTTAACCAGACACTGTGGCATGGGATTTCATAAATGACTAATTCATTGGTGATTTGTTGAAGCTTCTAAATACAGTTTCTGAAAGGGATGATCCTTTTTTTTTTTTTTTTTTGTATTCTCTGATAAAGGCTCATGGTTTCTATAATCTTCAGAATTCATAATCTTTAGGTAATGTACTTTGTAGAAACAGCAGGAAAGTGAGGATTTGCAAACCTCCTTTTCTTTTACTGATGAGTTTAAAAATGCTGTCGTTTACTTCAACTGTTGAAAATGGAACTTTCCCTGTATTTAAGCAGTGGTGTTCTCTTTTCACACTGAAAAGCAATGAATTGCCACAAACGGACATCTTGCTATGAATAAAGATGACAAATGAGTAAGTGACTCAGAAATATGCTTGACAAGTGGGAAATGGTTTGAATATAAAGTTTATATAGTCTTCTACCATCAACTTAGGAGACTGAACAAGTCTGGTTGCAATGGCTAACCAACACGTATGTGGACAGTAGCCCTCAGAGTGTTCTCATCCTCCTCAAATTGCCAACAGAACCTTCTCAGAGGGCTCCTGTTTGTGTGAGTGTGATATTTCTTTTTTTTTTTTTTAAAGGTCATATTTAGTTGAGAGAGAGTGAGTGAGAGAGAAGAGGGAGAGAGCACGAGCAGGGGCAGAAGGAGAAGAAGCAGACTCCTTGCTGAGCAGGGAGCCCAATGCTGGACTCTATCCTGGCACCCTGAGATCATGACCTGAGCTAAAGGCAGATGCCTAACCAACTGAGCCACCCGGGGATCCCATGGGATTCATTTCTGTTAGCATGGGCATGGTTTGATCCTGCTTCAATTTGACAAGACCTCTGTAGCCCTCTACCATGAGGATACTGATCCTAGGACATGGTTGGAGAGCATTCCTAAACAATTCTCCTATTTAGTACAGGACTTTAGTGTCTGGTGTGTCTCACTAATAGGCTGTTCTAGAGACCCTGGCACCTGAAAGCTGATTTTGAGATCTGGGAAATGAAAGAGAAGTTAAGAGAGGAAGCCTCACAGGTTCCCTGTGCTCAGAAAGATCCCGTGTTCTCTGAGGCGGGGGGGTCCTTGTTGGTAAACATTCTAGCCTTCACTTTCCTTGTCATTGAAAGTTGCTGAATGAATTAAATAATATGTGGAATTTCTGACAGCATAAAAACTCCACAGTGCCTGTTATTACTGTAAATCAGAGTGCTAATATTTATAGCACATACAAAGTGCCTATTTTTCTACATAGTTAATGTGGTTGTGATTGTTGCCCTATTCTTGATTTGTCTCTGGATTTTGTCATCTGCATCATTATTAGATCAGTATTCAGAAAATAGTTTCTTGCCTCATTCTCACTCATGTGCAATGCAGACATATTGCACTCTTCATTTTTCTCCATCCATCCTTGCCTTTTTCCTTATTAAAAATTTATTTATGAGTAAATTTAGAGAGGAAGTAGAAGTCACTGTAAAATCACATGCCCAAACACAGTGATAATTTGGAATTACTACATCAATTAAGTTCAGGTGAGGATAGCACTAACAGTTACTAACAAAGGGCTTTCACACAGATTATGGGTTCTGATTTTTCCCCATGTGTGGCGATAAATTTTCTTTTTCTTTCATTTGAGATGCTTGGAGGGATGGCTGGGTGGCTCAGTTGGTTAAGCATCTGCCTTTGGCTCAGGTCACAATCCCAGAATCCTCAGCCAGGAGCCTGCTTTTCCCTCTACCTGCTGCTCCCCCTGCTTGTGCACAGACACTCTCTCTCTCCCTCTGACAAATGAATAAACAAAATATTATTAAATTTTTTTTTTACTTTTAAAGATTTTATTTATTTATTTGAGAGAGCATGAGCAGGCGGGAGAGGCAGATGGAGAGGGAAAAGCAGACTCCCCACAGAATAGGGAGCCCGATGTGGGACTTGATCCCAGGACCCAGGGATCATGACCTGAGTCGAAGGCAGACACTTAACTAAATGAGCCATCCTAGCACCCTTAAAAATCTTTTTTTTTTAAAGGGGGCTTAAGAATGATGTTATCAAAGGCTAAAGTTAGAACCCCTCTGTTTTATGGAAAAAACAGTGACTTGTGAATTTCTGCTACATTTGGTAGCCAGTGGCACAGGAAGGCACAGCTGCCTGGAGACCTAGAGCCGAGATGAGACAAATGAAGAGGAGACACCTCAGTACAGTGATGGCAGAAGTGTGTGCTGATTTGGGTAACACTCTTTCTCATATACTCTCTGTTATTCTTCTGTCTGGGAACTAGTGCAGAAAATCTAAAAGAAGAAAACAAACTGGTCTTTTCCACTTATTTTTAGTTAACTAGTGCTTACACAAGTGTTGCTTTTCGACTGTTACAGAAATAGTTGGTTGGCAAGTCCTGTTATTTTTTATTCATTCATTCATTTATTCATGTAATGATAAAAATTTTCTGAAGGTTTTATTGTTGGGGGAGCTACAGAATTAACAGCTACCGAACTGTATTAGGAAAGTTCTTGTTCCCTAAGAGTTTACAATCTTAACAGGTTTCACAAAAATTTGTCCACCCGCCTTATTCTAAACCAGTGGTTCTCCGTGGTGGTGGAGAGCGGAGAAGTTGCCTGCAAGAGATATCTGCCTCCCATGTATGGAGACGTTTTTATTAACTGGGAGAATGGGTGCTTTTGGTAGGCAGTGGGTAGATGGCAGGGACCCTGCTAAATATCCTACAATGCACAGGAGAGACCCGACAGGAAGTGTAATCCGGCTCCAAATGAGAAATCCTGTTCTAAACTCTAGCTTTGACCAGAGTTTATTCTTTACTCCACACAATTCTGCACACAGTGGAGGTATTTGCTACTTTGTCTAGCAACTTAGCAGAGGACCCTAACACATAATATAGTATTTAAAAGATGTTTGTCAAAAGGATTAATATATCTCTATCTGGATTAAATTTAATGACATAATATAAAGAACCATGGCTTTGGGAGTAGAGCTGAGTTTGAATCCTAGCTCCCAAATTAAATGTCTGTGTAATCTTGCTCAAGTTACTAACATTTAAGAGTCTTAGTTTTATACAAATATAGGGCAGTAGTACTTGCTACTTAGAACTTAATGAAATAGAATGTATGAAATATCATGTATGTATGAAACGCCATATAGCAGTTCCTTATAATAGACTTTCTTTCTCTTCTATGTGTAGACAAATTTCCCAAGGGTGAGGGAATTCACTTTTTAAATTGATAGTCTTTTTTTTTAAAAGGATTTTATTTATTTATTTGACAGACAGTGATCACAAGTAGGCAGAGAGGCAGGCAGAGAGAGAGAGAGGAGGAGGAAGCAGGCTCCCTGTGAAGCAGAGAGCCTGATGCGGGGCTCGATCCCAGGACCCTGGGCTTGATCCCAGGACCCTGGGACCACGACCCGAGGCAAAGGCAGAGGCTTTTAACCCACTGAGCCACCCAGGTGCCCCTTAAATTGATAGTCTTATCATAGTTATTCTACAAAATATTAGTTAGTGGATTGTGTTTTCATTTCCTTTGGAATGTCATCTTTTGTGAAATCAAGGTGATTCTGGCTATTGTTTTCTCTTTTTCCTTTTTATTGTTCTTATAGCCTTATAGTGAAAGGATTGAGTCTGTATGTGGGTCTGTAGGCTGTTACCTGTTCTTTGTGTGCAAAAATGTAAGCACTAACTGCTCCAGATGGTACCGCAGATGCAGAAAGGTTAAGAGATGTAATCAATTGTCATACCAGGGAGGCACTCAATGTGATTTGGAGTTTATTGTGAGTCCCTACTGACTGAATTAGAATGTCATGTTCTGTGATGGGATAGTAATAGATTTGATGCTTGTTCCTCTCTGCTCTCCTGGATAAAAAAGGGGAAGTTCAATTGTGAGCTGCCTTATTCAGGGACCAGGCCTGCCATGTTGGTCGGGTAGGTGCGCTCTGGTTCTTTATCCCCAAGTATTTATGCTCATGCCTTCCTTTCTGTCCTGTGACCTCAGAAGATGATTTCTAATAGTTTTATAATTTGCTGGAAAACTACACATAGAGGGGAATGAAGAGAAGAAGAAGGTTCCAGCTCTGAAGCAAGGTCTTTCTTGGAAAGGAAAGCAGTACCTGAGGAGGTAGCCATTTAATAATAGGGTTGTTCTTCCTTACATAAACTTGGAAATCCATAATTTGGGAGAGGTTTTTTTATTTAATTTCTCTTCCACAGATAAGAAAGAATAACATGTATTGTATATGAAATCTAATAAATCTGAAAGGTTTACACCATCCAAAGCCTTTTGAAAATTATTAATTTTTAGCAAGTCTAGGTCACATAATTCCCGTCTTAATGGTACACTTTTGACAGTATAATTTGGTAGACCCATCTCAGTCAGGTGGCTCAGCAATTCAGTGGTATTAGAAAAGGTGAAAAAAAAAATATGAGGATTCGGAAAATTCGAAAAGGGAGAAAATATGGAAAAGTTTGGAAGAGAGAGTCTATGATAAATTATCGTACTCACAAATACAAACAAGGTAATTCCACTTTAAAACTGGTTTTATAAAGTGTTTCACTTGACATCACACTGTGATAACTGAAAGTAAAAATTCTGGATTAGAACTATTGCCAGTCTTCAGTACAGCTCTCATGTGCTTCCATAACAATTGCTCTCAGCTAGGATGCTCAAATTTGATGAGCTCCTGCTAGTTTGCAATCCAACCTAACATTGTGATGTTGCAGTTAAAAAATAAATTGGTTGCACACCCATGCCCTAGCTGATATTGTTTATTGATAATCTGTTAAAATTTCCCAGATAATTAAAGAAAAGTATAAAGTAGCTTGGAAGATTATTTGTAATTATTGCATTAAGAGGTAGGTACACATGTTGTTGCCTACCCCCTCACCACAATTCCCTTAGAATACCATTGTTATTAAAATTTTAAAGAGCCTTGAAGTGAAAAAGCATGAAGACTTAATTGCCTTCCTTGGTTTTCTTGAGCTTATAGAATGTATTTTCATCTTTTAGTCATAGTTCTGTTTTTAAATAACTCTGTTCTGCTCCATGAGAGACATTTCATTTCTAAATGTATGCAACCAAATTATCTTTTAACCCTCATTTTCAAACTGCAGTTCAATCAGTATACTCCAGATGGCACACAATGATGATAAAATTATGCATATGTTACATTGAGGGATTGAATATGCAAACAGAAGGAGCTGGTTAACTAAGGTTTTCAAATTGCCTTCAGGACTTTACCGTTCTCCTACATAATGACAAAAAAAAATGCAGATACCATTTTGCTTGGTTTTAGGATTTGACATTTTTTAATATGGCAAATGAAATGCAATTACAATCCATAATAATCCACATGAAACTTTGCCAATGTCATTATAAAAGCAAATGTTTTCCTCCACAAGTCAGTATGTAAGAATGCATTTTTACCTTAGTTTATTACCAGTGTTTTGCAGATAAAACAATGTTCATGAGAAAATATATGGGGAGGAAACAGAATCAAAATGGATACTCCATACATTAATAAGCATGATTTCTTTGTTTATTCTAAGCAGATTAGGGAAGCTGGTCATCCATTTTTGTTTTCATCATTTTAGGAGACCATAATAATATTGGAGAGAATAAATGGAAAGCAAAACAAAACAAACATAAGTGAATCTGCTCTAATTACCAAAGAGTTATCAACTCTTCTACTACTGAGTACTTCCTTTGCTCTATAGTTCTATAATGTGAAAGCTACTTAGCAGGACCCTTGTTTTTAGATATAAGCACAATTAAAGAAGTGATATATTTGTCAACTTAGCAAATTACACTTTTAATACTTACACTATTATTCTCAGAAAATCTTCTCAATTCCAATGGCAACAATTCTTTAGTAAAAAGTATGTTCATCTATCTTAATTATTTTTATGCAATTTATTTAAAATAAGAATTAAAAAAAAAATTCTCCCATTTCACCAGGTATCCCCACATATTTTAGGTGGCTGTTAGTTTTTAAAGATTAAAAAAAAATGATGATGGCTCAGTAGTATAGTTTTCTATATGAGCGTTAACACATTATTTCATACATGATTTTAGCTGAAAGGCCAAGCAAGAAGCAACAGCACACTATTTTATTAGCATTACTTGTAAGACTAAAAACAGAGATATGTATTATTATCATATTTATATATTTTTCTACCTCTCAATATCCACCTAAAAGTTATTATTTGAAAATGTTTAGTCCTACTGCCTAAGGAGGATTTGTGTATATTGGTGACACATTTTTTCCCCCCAGTGGTGTAAATTGGGGAAGTCCTTTATTCATACTGGAAACTGGTTGTTTTTTTGTTTTTGTTTTTTCCTATAGTTTCGTGCATTGATTTTGATGAACATTTCATGCTAAAGGAGTTTCCAAAGTAGAACAATTCAGAATCCATGAATAGTAATTGAGCCCCTTAGTTCTTCTCTGAACTTAAAACCATTATTCTCCATTTAAAGCAGACAAATCATGTTGCTCTACAGAACACTGCTCTGTCATTTTAGGTTGTTTTTTTTTTTCCTGTGGTGGTTGTTTCCAGTGAGCTGGGCTGGAATATTAAGCTCTCTTTGCTTCCTATGCTCTCTCTTGCTGTGCTGGGCACATTTAGGGTTCTGTCTGAAATGGGCAAAAAGCAATTCTGTTGTTCATAAAGAATAACTTGTAAGCTGGTGTGGATGCCTGTACATTTTTATTTTGTGAAGAGAATGTGCTATTTGCCAGGCTTTGAATCTCTGGCAACTGGCTTGCTGAAACTCAGCTTAAATGTATTGTCGTGCATAAACAATCAAATGTAGAACATAATACGTTTCCTCTTCTGACTGCACCTCTCATACCAAACACATCAGCTCAATACATTATTCTATGTATATGGAGTTGTATCTGTCAGAAGCTAATTTAAGTGTCATGTAAAAACAAAAAGTTAATAGAAGTTTAACATGGTAAAATATTGCTTTTAATATTAAAAATGCACTTGTAGCATTTGAGAAAATATAGCTATTATGGTGCTTTCAGAGTGATGTAGTCAAATACGCCTGTGCTGAGAGCACTGCAGGGCAGGACAGGCGGGGGCAGTCATTTCCTACCATCAGTTCTCACGTTACAAAAGTGAATACACGTTTGGATTCTCGTGGTCTGTTCTGTTTGCCTGGTAAAGGAAAAGTTTAAACAGTTCTTAACAGCAAACATGCTTCTTTATTGAAAAGAATAATTTGTACTAGAAACAATATAGTAGAATGATTTTTAGACTTACCGTGGTATAAAATTTACGCATCCCAATTTTGTACACTACTTTTTTGGCCTTTTGTATTTAAAATACTTTATGTCAGTACACATTAAACAAATAATGCATATTTTGGTGATCTGTTTTTCATTTCAAGACATTTCTATATAAATTAACATTTTATATCATCAGTATATATTCATCATCTTTATTGAATACTATTTGGAAAATAGTGATAGCTCTGAATACTAGAGTTCTGAAAGCTTGTTTTTCTTTCCTCCCTCCCTCTCTCCCCTTCTTTGTTCATTCCTCTCTCTCTTTCCTTCTTTTCTTTCTTTCTATAAATGTCTTTTCCTAGGAATATGATACAAAGTAAAGTGATGTTTTTGGCAATAAGCCAAGTCTATTATGGAAATTAAATAAAAAACAATTTTTGATGGCCATCAGGAGCCAGAGGCTATGATCTGTTTCTCATACAACATGGCTCCAACATCAAGCCTTCTATTTCACTTAATGCTCAACAATAGCATAATAGCATTGTCCTTTAATGCGGCAAGAAAAACAGACCATAATGGATTTGCTGAGAGACTGTGTAAGAGCTTCTAACTGTGACATTCTAATAAATCTTTAAGGATATTTTTGACTGTTAAAGAATTCTGCAATAGTTTGTGGATATAGAACCTAACAACTCTAGTCACATGTGACTCCACAGTAGAAATAACAGCATGACAGATTTATCTGGTGATTTACATTGATGGCGTAATATGGAAGTATAAAAAGGAAGTAAAAACTACACTGGGGACTTCTGCCATTCTGCATGAGTGAGGAAGATAATGGGAAAGAGGTTAAAAGCAATTGTTTTCTTCATGCAGCAGATTCTTTGAATGAATTTAGGTTACACAAGAGGGGTATCAGATAAAATACGGGACATCCAGTTAAATTTGAATTTCATCTAAAAAACCAAATAATTTTATTATAGATATGTCACAAATATATAGTACACTTTTGCTACAAAATTATTCATTGTTCATCTGAAATTCAAATGTGATTGGATGTTGTGTATTCTCCTTTATTAAAGCTGGCAGCTGTAGTGTATGGACATCCTTGGGGTGGAAGGGGAAGGACAATTGGATAAGGTCTGGACTGGTCCTCAGCCTCCCCTGCATAACTTCTGTTCCTTGTTCCACACTCTAACATGAGAGAAGTGGAGTTAGGGGCAGGAGCCAACAGATTTAAGGAGGACAGGCTGACGATCCCTATATCCAGGAGCAACTATATAGAACACTTCGGGAGATAAAGGTCAATAAGATGCAACATCAGCATGTGACTTATTGAGTTACCAAGGCTGTTGAAATAATATGCAGGTTCCACCCTCAAAGAATTGTCCTATGCTAATCAGATGAGCACTTACTAAGAGGCGATATGGGCTGGATTATGAATAAAAACTGAATAAAACCAGAAGAAGCAGAGACTGTAATTCAACCACCTTTTTGTGGTACTCCCTATTCTCCTTCACCGCTTCTCTAAGACCTTTCTTTTTTCTTCTTTCTCTTCTTCTTTTTTTTTTTTTTTTTTTGAATGGAGGAGAAAGGGGTAGAAATTTCCAATTTGGCACATTTCCATTCCTCTTGGAGACTACATCCCAGTAAAAGTTCCATTACCATCTTTGTGCTAAGTTACATCGTATTTAAATCAAGTTAATTCTGTACTTAAAAAGTAACTCTATGGAGTGCCAAGAATAGACTGAAGAGCCTTGTAAATCCTCTAAAGGAGTCAACCTTCATTTTCATATGGACAGCACGGCATAGAAAGGTTAGAATATGTCCAGAGTCGTAAATCTAGAGAAAGAAAGGAGATGAGATGAGAATCCAGCTGTAATAAGAAGACTTTTACTGCTGTTTAACTGCATGAGGAAAAAAAAAAAAATCAAAATTACCCCACCATAACTTGAACTATATGTGGTTAAAGTGTTTCTTTGGCCACTTTTGGTTACTCTCTGAAGTTACCCAAATATGAATCTTAGACCTTAGGTACAATAATTCTAGAGTTTAACCTAGAACAAGAACCTGAGATAAAGTTCTGGAAAGACATTCCTGTTTAGTTGCTAAGTTTGCACACGATTTGCTATCAAAATTCATCTTCTACTTATCAGTTAGTCTATTTAAACAATGCAGGTGGTAATGCTGACTACCCCACTGAGATATTTTAGGAATAACAATGCAAGCAAAAAACATGCACCCAAATAATGCAAAGCTCCTTTTGTATGTATGAACTATGAGGAGCTATATGAAGATGAAATGCCAACAATAGCTCTCTGATAGACATAAATGTAGACGTTTCTATCCATTCACCCACTCTGCAGATAATTACCAGGAAAAACGTGGCTTTTATCCTCAGTGAGAGGGCATATAAATTCAAAACAGGCAGATGTGACTTTTTTCTAAAGAAAATTACTGAATTCATACATTTTTTAGCAACAGAGAAGTTAGATGAAGTTACTTTAAAAATTAGTTAAAATGCAAACCCTGGCCTGCCATACAATCAGTTTTTCAGAAAAGTATGAACAGGACTTTAGAATTTAAAGATTGTAATTCGAATGAATATTAATGTTCAAGTGTGTGGAGCTCAGAGGTAACTGACCTCAGACCTCACGCGGTGTACAAAGTAGCTGCTTAGCTGGGAAAACCAATTTTTCACCTTTTTTTGTCAGAAATAGGAGACACTCCACTATAGGCTGGATTTTGTTCCTTGTAGAGGTCAAATCAGTGTCTGCTTGAAAAATTCATGATCCAGAAAAGGTAATTTTTAATGAATATTTATGAGCGATGTCCTTTCTTATCAGAGCTGTGCAAGTTTTCTGAAGCTTGCCACTAAGACTGGCTTGTGATTTTTAGCAAAAAACCTCTGAATCAAAATGAGGAAAATGGGCTTGATATACTATCGTCTGACTCATTTTGGCTTCTTCTGTTATGCATCATCATTGCATATAAAACAACATTGTTCAAGGCTGTTCATATCACCATGGTTGCAGTATTTTTTCCCTACTTTTTGGGATCCAAACACCAACATAAAAGAACATTTAAAGGACATTATACTCTTTCTATATTTTTTAACCTTAAAAATATTTTGCTCATGAAGTTGCTAAAGACTCAGACCAAGTAATAATAGGAGTACGGAGTTTTCCTCTGTGGGCTGGGGCTCTCCTATTTGGTATGTAAAAACAAGAACTTCAGAATACTGAAAAGGCTTTATAGCCAAATCATGATTTTTCTTGCACTTTCTCTTAAAATCAGTACAAGCAAGAGATAAATTCTCTAACAAAGCATCTGTTGAAATTTTCCAGAATTAGTGTGTGCTAATATTTGTAATGATATAGCTACATATTATTGTGTTAACATAGTTAATACATGTATTGACCATGTGTACACAAATGTATATACATTCATCAAGAAAAATCTTAGATAGTAATTTATAAGTGTAAAATAACATGCTACCCATTTTCATTTGTTCAAAGAGTAGTGAATATAGTAAAAATATTTATGTTATTCTTAATCTCATAGGTTGTAGAAATACAACCATATTATGAAACAATTCAACCTGCCTAGAAACTGGTAAAGGTTTCACTGTTCGGCCTCTGCCATTTTGTAATATGAAACGTCTTTAGAGCATGAGAGTACTACTTACGGATGTTCTCCTCAAGGTAGCATATAATAGACACATTATCATATCATTAGTCTTCATATGGTTCCATGAAGTGTTGCTCTGATGAGTTAGGATGACAACCTATTTATCATTATAAACATTAGAGGAAGACAGGATGAAATGTCATATCGTACCATACAGAATCAAAACTCTGTCCATGAGGATTATATCATTTGCTTTTGTGAAGATAGAAGTGTCTATTATAAATGCCTAAATACCAAATATAAGTAAATCATGTTTATTATTTTCAGTATCTGTTGCTTTTTAGCTTCCTGAAGCATTGGAAGTCAAGGCCTACGAAATACCATAAAACTAATACATGAAGGGAAGCACCAACCAAGGCTGCATCCCTAACTCTCCCTTGACTCCAGGCCTTTGCATAGGTTATAATGCTTTGCTCTTTTCTGCTTCCACGTGACTCAGTCACACTCCAGACATAGGATCTTTAACTCCTACTCATTTTCTAGGTCCTTGACTAGATGATATTGTCTTTGAAGAGCCTACTTTGGGGGCTCCAGGTCATTGGAGCTCCTTTTACCTGCTCCAGTGATAGTACATTTGCCTGGTGGTTATTACGCTGTGATTGTCTGGTAACATCATCGTCTTCCGCACTAACATGTTGTTCCATGAAACCCAGGACTGAGGTTTGTTCACTGCTGTGCTCTATGCACTCATTCATTTGGTCAGTCTTTATTTAATGAAGGCCTACCAAGTATCAGGCAGTGTTCGGGGTGCTGGAAATGAAAACATTTATCAGACAGGTAACATACAAGATGTATAAGATAGGTTAAAAAAAAAAAGGAAAAAAAAACCATAAGTTCAGATTCATATGTTTTTCAAAACATATTTTCTGAATAAAGAACATGGATGTAATACAAGGTGACTGGATGCAGGTGTGATGGTATATTTAGATCGACCGCGGTATTTGTTAACGGGTAGCGATGAAGTAGGCATCAGTAAGGCCAGTGAGTCAAATGGCCCCTCTTCTGCCTCTTGATATCTCAGGCTCTCCCAGTCTGAAGTAGCTTCTTAGTGTTCTCCTGATTCTCATCTTTCTGTCACCTCTAGCAGATAATCCACTGGTGTAAAATTTTAAACTTGTTTCTATATGAGTAAACCCTTTCAATGGGTCTCTTAAGAGTTATAGAATATAGAGTAAGAAATAATTCATAAGCCAAAGTTTCTGATTTAAATATTTATTTGTTTTAAAGGAGACTAACTCATTGGTAGAATCAAACATTTCTATGATATCCCAAATACCATGGTACTTGACAGGAAATTCTTACTGGAAGACACAGTATTACTCTACTTATGAATACTAATGACCTCATACTCATTTTGTCATTGAAACTCCTTTATCTTACTATTACTTCTTGGTCATTTTTCTTATTTATGGACTATATTAGAATTTTCATTCAAGGGAACATAGGAGTGTCATATAATAAATGGAGTACTGGCTCAGATGTGTTCATGGATCTCTCCAGCAGTCCTTTTCTCAATCCCAAGTGCATAATTGAAATGGACATGGTTGGTGGTTGGCAAAACACCGACGTCATTTTCTTTGCCTACAGTATTAGGGCTGACAAAGTAAGAGACGTCAAGTGGAAGTCTTTCAAATCGAGCCCACAGCAAATATAATAAATTAAAAACAGTAATATATTAGTGACACTTTTAAAGGACTAAACGCAGATATGGTGATTCCCATTCTACTTTCATTTAATTTAGTAGTCCGGCCACTACCCAGAACAGGCAGATCCTGAAGGATGACAGTGGGCTACTCTACACTTGGGCAACTATTTGTCCCCACTGCAGCTGCTGTGCTACATGTGATATCTTGGTTAGAGCAGATTAACGTGGACTCAGGTATTTGGTATGTGGCTATTGGTTTAATAAATGAATGATTTTCTATCCTTATGAATAAGGAGGACTAGAAGTGGCTTGTATTTACATGTAGAAGAGAAGAGGGTGCCTCTGTAGTCTTGCCTTAGGTGTATGGATACTCTCTCTCATCCCATCATAATGTAGTTTGGAACACGAGGACATTCTGCAGAACATTACATTGTTCTACTCAATTGATTATGCCATGCAAAAAGATCAGATAAGCAAGATTTGCAAGTGCATCAAAAACACTTTTTAAAAGATTTTATCTTTTTATTTGAGAGAGACAGAGACAGAGATAGTGACAGAGAGCACAGTCAGGGAGGAGAGGGAGAAGCAGGCTCCCTGCCGAGCAGGGAGCCTGAGGTAGGGCTTGATTCCAGGGCCCTGGGATAATGACCTGAGCAGAAGGCAGACGCTTAACCTATTGAGCCACCCGGCACCCCTATTAAAGACATCTTAAACCTATGTACACTCTATAAAGTGGGATATAAATCTGCAAAGATTCAGGGGCCCATCACATGTGCTTTGGGATATGCTAGGGGATGCCTTCCGAAGTTAAGAACAATTTATTTCATTTCACACTTCCCGTCACTAAGAAGAAAACAAGTACTTTGTAGGTCTCTTTGGGTTTGATAGTGGCATTTTCTGCATTTAGAAATGCTGATCTAATCTTGCAGCAGGTCTGGCCCATGGTGCAGATGGCACTTTTGCCTGGGCTACAAATGAAAAAATTTTGCACTAGCACTCCAGTCAGGGAGGGCATTAATGACTGACTATAGTGATAGATTCTCTCAAGGTACCTGGTGACTGAGTTGGTTAAGTGTCTGGCTCTTGATTTCTGCTCAGGTCATGATCTCACGGTCCTGGGATCAAGCCCCACGTTGGGCTCTCTGCTCGGGGGACACCTGCTTCACCCCCCACCTGCCTGCCTCCCCGCTTACTTGTGATCTCTCTCTCTCTCTGTCAAATAAATAAATAAAATCTTGAAAAAAAAAAAAAAAGATTCTCTCTCCTTCTCCCTGTGCCCCATCCCCATTCACCCTTACCTTGACTCTTAAAAAAAAAATATTTTATCAATGGATGAAGTGCTTTAAACTGTGTAGCTGATAATATACTTTGAATGGAAAGATAAGTTGCTTGAGATAAATATATACTAAATAGTAGGCCACGGTGACTAGTTTGTTTGAAGTCCTGGAAGGAAAAAAGCAGGGAATATCAAGGTCAGAGGAAGAGCATGGACTTGGGAATGTATTGAGATTTTTGTACGATGTATTAACTCACACCAGAGATTACCCACCAGGAAAGACACACAGACAAACTGGACAAAAATGACTCAATCAGTTGACGTCCAGCAGCCTCTAACATACATTGACCAACTTAATTCTGGCAGAATGGGTGCAGGAGTAGATAGCCACGATATCAGGCATGCAAGCTATGCATGGGCCCAACCAGCAGGCTAATCTGGCACTGCTGACATCCGTGTCCTAGCAAAAGAGACCAAGGCCGACCCACTTATGGCACTATTCTTTGAGGCCAACTAGCCACTTGGTAGCAAATTAATTACATTGAACTCCTTACTCCCTGGATAGGGCAGTGATTTGTTTTGCTTATAATCAACTTGTGCCTTGTTATGGATTTATCATTCTGCCTGCAGTCTATGACTAATTTCCTGGGCATGAGACCCATGTAGTCACACAGGGCCCAAGCTCAGAAGGGTCCCACGCTTGGTTTAACGTTATTCTGTTGCCACTTTGGAATTCTTAATTTTCTTTTTTTTTTTTTTTTAAAGATTTTATTTACTTATTTGACAGACAGAGATTACAAGTAGGCAGAGAGGCAGGCAGAGAGAGAGGACGAAGCAGGCTCCCTGTTGAGCAGAGAGCCCGATGTGGGGCTCGATCCCAGGACCCTGGGATCATGACCCAAGCCGAAGGCAGAGGCTTTAACCCACTGAGCTACCCAGGTGCCCCTGGAATTCTTAATTTTCAAGCAAGGGACCCACATTTTCATTTTACATGGGCCTAACCAATTCTGTAGCTCGTCCTGCTGCAGTCTGGCCAGTCTCTCCATCTGAAGCCTTGCAAAGTATTTACTACATTAACATAGAAAGGTTCTAGTGACCTGCATCACAGCAAATAAAGTGGCATCCTCTGGTCCTGTCATCTACCACACTACTCAGGCTGCTGGTTTAATAGAACAGTGCAAGACTAAGGTTAGTACAGGGAGTGGGGCACCAACTTTCAGTGCCCCACTGAAAGCTCTTCACCAGTACACACACACACATACACACACTCACACAAATTTAAATAGTTATATATAAATTTTCACTTTTTAAAAAATATTTTATTCACTTATTTGAGAGAGAGAGAGAGCGAGAGCGAGCGAGCGAGCATGATCAGGAAGGAGAGGGAGAAGCAGGCTCCCTGATGAGCAGGGAACCCAACACCAGGCTTGATCCCAGGACCCTGGCATTATGACCTGAGCCAAAGGGGACATGAAATAAATGAAGATATGCATGCCAGCAAAGACACAGGCAGAGAAGGTGAGATTCTGAGAAATGAGAAACCAAGGAAGACAATGAGAGAGAGAGTGATCAGAGACAGAAGGCAGAGTCTTTAAGTGCTAGGGATTGAATAAATTCCACAGGGATAAGGATCTTCCCTTGGTTCATTTATGTACCCCAAGCATAGAGAGTAGTGCCTGACATGTAATAGGCACCCAATATGAATTTATTAAATGGATGAATTTTAGGTTAAAAGTAAAGGTTTGAGCAGCTAATGACACAGTGAGTACATGTGTGTTACATTTAGAGAGGAACAACTTACAATTATATCATAGCACTATACTTTGCACCTCTTATGTAACTGGTCCTTGCTCAGTGCTAGTGACAGCAGCTGTAGTAAAACATAACTTCTGCCCCACAGGGGATGGTGATGAGTGAGAAGTTCATGCTGATTCTACCCAGAGAGGCCAGCTGACTTCACAAACGTGTGTTTGACTTAAAGGCTGTACTTTCACGGGGATTGTTTTTGCCTCCGTGTCTGTTTTAGAAGTTTTGAAGTTTCCCAAAGCAATTATCTGTCAATTCATTTAAAACTGATGTTGTACAGGCTGGGACTGACTCACATTAATACAGTGTATGAAGGACCAACGAATGAATCAGCCTTATCTCATGTTAACCTGAGGATCTTCCCAGTTCCCAGAATATGTGCCTCTACTACTCTTATGTGTGCTCTCCTTAGTATCAGTGTTCTTTGGAACTGTTAAATAGATAAATCTGGAATCAAGACAAAATGGAGGTGGTAAGTATTAGGGAGGGATTTCTTGTCCGTATAGGATAAAGTCTAGTAAAACATCCATGATCATAACAAAATGCCTTTCAAATCATCTAAATGTTCAACTCCCCCAGTCTAATATGTTTCTCCTACTTTGGGGAGAAGATAGGCACAAACACTATCTTGCTCACCTATTTCTCTAAGCTTCATTTTGACAGCCTACTTCCTTAATTATCAGTCATATGTCAGTCTGCAGTTTGACTATTCATAGGCCTGATTTTTATGTAGAACTCCCTGGTCACCGTGGTTAGGCTTGGGTTTCTTCCTGTCTTCTCAGCCATACATTTAACAATATTGCATTCAGTTATTTCTTCAGATTTGTTCCTATTATAAATTCCCTAGAACTTGTAAAATTATCATTATTGGCTCACTGAAGAAAATCCTGCTGTGATGGCCCCAGTTACACATCGTCTAATATGTGATTTGGAAATTTATGAATTGATATTTACATATCAATATTATGAAGAAACACTATCTCATATAGGGCAGAGATCATGTGAGCATTCTGCATCATGCAGACTTGATAAATATCAAATGGCTACATGCAAATTAAAATAGCATTTTCTCACATCCTGGGTTTATATAGATAGGTGTGTTTGGTTCTTGCAGATGAGAGGTTGACTCATGGTCATGAACTTTGACATCTTTCTGGCTGATTGAAAATAAATTGTGCATGTCAAATGAGTCCTTATGTAGGTATGAAATTTAACAATTTCCTGTCCCTGGCTATGGGGAAGAGTTTTGGTGCTGTTGTTTTGGGCAATGTTTATCTAGTAAGCTCTGGTGTTACTAGCAACTACTTAACTAGTAAACCAACCAAGCTCCCAGAAACTTTTGTAGCTGGGGAAGGGGAAACAGTGGGGTAAACAAAGAAGCATTATTCACTTGTCATTAAAGATATATCACTACACTGTATATTTAAATTATGGTTTTCTTTATTAAGCAGCGGAAGTAAAAATATAAATAAATAAATGGTGTTTAGACCCCAGAGATAATTCAGATCTTGGTGGGGAGCTAAGATAGAGAATGGCTAATTGTCTACTTGGGCCTCTAAGCACCACATGAATAGGCAGCTTGGCTTTTGCAGTGATTGAAAGATGTCAGAAGAAAATGTTTTTAGCGTATAGAACTCTGTATTAGACTTACAGTCAGGAAAACTACCACATTTAACTTTATAGATACTATAAAAAAAAATCCCCCAAACTCGACTGAGAACATCTCCCAGTCTACAGGAAGTAATCCCATAGTCATTGTAGTTTTGCAGTATGTGAGATATTTGATATTTCAGATTTAGTTTTCACGTAATTTATTAATCTTTTTCTCTGGTGAAAACTTACCTGTCTGTAGTTACTTAAATCATTTATACCTTCGTTTAACAAGATAAAGGATAAAAAAGGAAGCCCTATTTCCAAAGTCAGTGGCCTTGCAGGAATAACTTACCCATATTTTCCTCATTTAATGAAGATGACTTTCACTTTACTCAGTGATGTGTTGAATATGTTAATTCAGTTCCAAATAGCAAGCGATGTATAGTCAATTTGCTTACTGAGGGACAACAGTCCACCTGTCTTCAATATGGCATCTATCAGAAGAGAAATCAGGATAAACCTGAGGATTTCTGAAAGCTGTACTCATTCCAAGGTGACTACTCTGATATTAAACAACAACAACAACAACAACAATGAAAAACCCACAACTTTAGGGGTAAATATCAATTTTGACAGAAGAAGCTTTACAAATCTTTGAGACAATCATGTCTTTGTTTAATAAAACAAAACTAAAAAAAAAAGTCAATGGAATCTGATTTCAAATACAGAAAAAAAATATCAATCCCAACTCCTTATGTACTAAGTGATAAATTGAGATATTTATACATACATTGATAAAAATATGAAAATCTTCCCAACACTTTCATAGTTCCTTATCTCCCAAGCATTTTACTGATATTGTAAAATTGAACTAATCAAACAATCAAGAGATAATTAAGAGAATACAAATACTGTGTGTACTGTGATAATAAATGGCCTTCCAAAAGTTCAGATTTTTTTTTTTTTAGTTCAGATCTTTTCAAAAAAGGCAGATGGTTTTCTGAATTTTGTATTAGAAAAAAATAAGCATATGCAAATAGTTTGTAATTGTGAGGGAAACTATTTTTCTAGAAAACAATTGTAAAAATATTCACTAGGGGCACCTGGGTGGCTCAGTGGGTTAAAGCCTCTGCCTTTGGCTCAGGTCATGATCCCAGGGTACTGGGATGGAGCCCCGAGATGGCCTCTCTGCTCAGCAGGGAGCCTGCTTCCTCCTCCTCTCTCTCTTTCTGCCTGCCTTTCTGCCTACTTGTGATCTCTGTCAAATAAATAAATAAAATCTTTAAAAAAAAATTCACTAAACATTTCATGTATTTCAAATTCCCCAGAATAATCATTTCTATAACCTAAACATTATGACACTCTTAAGCATGCTGTTTTTCTTTTGTAACAACATATGAATTCCAAGTACAGGTGTGTGTCTGTGTTTGTTTACACATATATGAGCCCATATTCTCATGTTTTATAGGAAAATTACTTGCCAATTCTTTTCAGATTTTCTACTCTTCCAATTATTTCTTTCCGTTCACTTTTCCTTCTTTCTTTCTTTCCTTCCTTCCTTTCTTTCTTTCTTTCTTTCTTTCTTTCTTTCTTTCTTTCTTTCTTTCAAGATTTTGTTTATTTGACAGACAGAGATCACAAGCAGGCAGAGAGAGAGGAAGGGAAGCAGGCTCCCTGCTGAGCAGAGAGCCCGATGCAGGGCTCGACCCCAGGACCCTGAGATCATGACCTGAGCCAAAGGCAGAGGCTTTAACCCACTGAACCACCCAGGTGCCCCCACTTTTATTTTTTTATGGTATTTGATTTCCTCTTCACCTTTTTCTTTCATTAAAACCATTAATAATTAGAAATAGCAACTAAACCATTTCTAAACTGTTAATATTTAAGAAACCTTAGAAAATGTAAAGCAGATGTTAAAAATGATATTCTCTCTCTCTTTTTCTCTAATGGGAAAGGCCATGAAAAATTGAGGCAGAAGTGAAACATCAATTCCCAAAAGAGTTAGTTTTCTCAAAATGCTGAAAGTCAATTCAACAAGTATTTATTGGGCTTCTACCCCTGCCCTTGGGGACGCTGTGATATAAAACCAAGAGTTTTCCCCATAGGTAACACTTGATTCATTTTGATTTAAAACTGGCAGCTGAGAAAGTCTACTCAAGGTTGCATTTGCTCTTTATATATAAATATTTTTCTACAGTTTGAGTTTTTCCCAAGATCAGTGCTTGAGTTTTAGAACCCTTTGTCATTTTTTTCCTAGATTACTCTATAAAAAATGAAACTTTGAAAATGGTAGGGATTAAAAAGTGATCTCTATGAGAATCTGTTGATTCTTTGTAATTTAGAAAGAAGGATCTTAAGTTTGAGAAAGGATAGGTTCTGTATCTATAAATACTTATTTTTTCTCTCTTTTTAGAAGCTTAAAAATATATTACTCTTTTGCTAATTAAATGACAGGATTTTTTTTTAAGATTTTATTTATTTATTTGACAGACAGAGATCACAAGCAGGCAGAGAGGCAGGCAGAGAGAGAGAGGAGGAAGCAGGCTCCTTGCTGAGCAGAGAGCCCGATGTGGGGCTTGATCCCAGGACTCTGGGATCGTGACCTGAGCCAAAGGCAGAGGCTTTAACCACTGAGCCACCCAGGCGCCCCGACAGTTTTTGTTTTTATTTTATTTTTTGCTATGAAACATTTTGCTATGTCAATATAGTAATAATAAAGATAAGATAATAAATAATTATTCAGTAAAAATTTAGAGAGCACCTATACTTTTCTACATATTGTGCTGAATCCCAAGTTTGCTAAATAATAGTGTGCCCTTAACTGTAAGAGGGGAAGAAACTAGAAAAACTAATGGAGAATTATTTTAATATACACAATGAAATAGCGTCCTGATTAAATATTTGTTGGGAAATTAGGAAAGCTGATTTTGTTGAGTGGAAGAAAACAGGATGATTGGATTTTGTTCTTTAGACATATAAGTGAATCTTAGCTACCAGGGGTGAGGACAAAATAGGAGAGACGAAGTTGTGTTTTTTTCCTTCTTTCCTCTTCAAGGAGACAGGAAAGACAAGAAACAAGAAGACAGGTGTGACTTCTTGTCTTCTTCTAGTAAAAGCAATAGAATCAGGGAAGAAGAATAAAAAGGAAAAGAACTAAATATATTTGAATAAAGGCTCAGATTAAAAACTAATTATATCAAAAACAGAAATAAAAATAACATTTGGTATCTTTGGGAAACAGCACCTTTCCTGCAGTGGGTTTAAAAAAAGAAGCTAATGTGGAAGATCTGGAGTTGTGGGTGAAGCAATGCGTAAGTGTCCAAAAGTAGAAGAAGAGAAATCGAAATACAGGCCTCCCACCCACACTGACGAGTCCAGATTCTGTAGTTTTAAGGACAGTGAGAAATTTGGGACATTCAGGGGAAAATTCAGAGGAAAATAATCCCTTCTAACTCTTAAGGTCCTTCATGATGCTTATCTTTACTTACATCCAGTGGTTCTATCCTAATCTCAGGAAGTTTTATCCAATTTGAAGGCAAATTTTAGGATAAGATTGAAGTAAAGAGGAATACAGTTCATGTGGGGAGTTGATAAGAGATAAGTAGTGGTTCAAGATTCCAAAGAATGGGGTGGTCTATGGAAAAGTGAAGTCATCTAGAGGAACTTTAGAAACCAGGCAGAATTTCTAGCACAAGGACTGGCAAACCACAAATGGATTGGGGAGAGGCTGCTGCTTGGTAGGAGGAGCACAGACCCAAGGATACCTAATTTGAGGTGACACTAATTTCAGATTTACCCCCCCAAAACCACTCCCATCTCATCTCCTATGGCAAGGCTTGGCTGTGTCTCCAGACTTGATTAAGAAGGAAACGTGCAGGGCTCCTGGGGGCTTAGTCGGTTAAGCATCTGCCTTCAGCTCCGGTCATGATCCCAGAGTCCTGGGATCAAGTCCCTTGTCATGCTCTGTGCTCAGCAGGGAGTCTGCTTCTTTTTCCACCACACCCCTTTTGTGATCTCTCTGTCTGTCTCCGTGTTCTCTCTCTCAGATAAATAAGTAAATCCTTAAAAAAAAAAAAAAAAAA